>JAECUM010015495.1:0-23531 GCA_016617855.1 Megalonaias nervosa
GGTGGTAGATATTTTTACTTTTGTACTGAATTTTAAAGGAAAGTTCCTCTTTTTGGTCTCTTTTCGTCTTGTAGCAACAACTGTAGTAGTTGTAGTAGGTAGTAATTGCAGTAGTAAATTTATTAAGAGACTAGAAACAAATCTACAGAGCGGGAAACGCAAATACCTGTTGTCGGAAGATGAACCTTACTGACCACTGCAGAAAAAGGCCAGTCAAGTTAAAACCTAACGGAGCCATAAAAGATTTTGTAGGTGAGGAAAATATACTCAAATAGATAACAATTGCACTTACTTTTGCAAAACGATTATTCGTGCTTTATTGTAAGAATAATTATATACAGTTAGTGTTTAACAAATTTAATAAACATACACAACGTGCTGTCGTGTAATGTTGTTGATAGCTTTGCGAAGGGTTTCGATTTTGCCAAGGCTGTATTGTTAGCTTCGCAGAGTCTTTCAACTACGGCTCCTCCAACAACGTCTCGCAATGGAAGAACAAGTCTATCAGATATCATTTGCCGCTACAATGTCAATTAAAACATTTGCCAGTTTTTATTCAGTAGTATTTTTAAGGGATTGTCATTACTACTTTTTAAAAATGTTAATTTCTGGATTGATCTATAATCGATTTTCGGCAAATTTAAAATGAAAGACCGAAGAGTACGAACAAAGACGGACGAAGACAAAAGTTGAAAATAAAATTACCTACTTCCTGGTGCTGGTTTTTCTGTACTTAAATAGTGTATTGTCGGTAATAGTATATTTATGGCCTGAAGTGCATTGTCCGTGTATTTTCTGTATTTAAATAGTGTATTGTGTACATATGAGAAAGATTTCTGTCTTCAGTGGTTCTTACCGGGGTTTTCCAAGGTTCTTCCTCCACCAGTTATAATGGCCGCAATATATAACCAACCTATCGTGTGTTGACAAATAGCATTAAACCACAACGTGTGTGTGTGTGTGTGTGTGTGTGTGTGTGTGTGTGTGTGTGTGTGATTTGGATTTTTAACGTAGCTTCAACAATTTTTCACTCATATCGCTACGATGTCTGCAGTGTGGCAGTTTATAGTGATGTCTAGCACTGGGGCATCATGGCATAGACATGTAGCATGATGTCCCACCCACTCACATTATCCTGATACCGGACCGACCAGTCCTAACACTAACTTCTTAATGTTGAGCGACAAGCGAGGCAGCTGTTAGTTCCATTTTTATAAGTCTTTGGTATGACTCGGCCGGGGTTCGAACCCACGACCTCCCGCATCCGAGGCGGACGCTCTAACCGCTAGGCCACCGGAGCGGTCAAAACCCACAACAACTACACTACATCGGAAGGACACCGTCGAAAGAAGGTCTCCATTATCATTATTGATGAGTGTTGTAAATAGAATAAGTGAAAATACTTAAAGATAAGGTTTGGAGGATGACCGCGAGCGTGACGTGGTAGAGATAGATGAAGATGATAACGACATATTTAAAGTGTACACAGAAATATTTGTAAAAGTGCGAGGACGAAATTGAACAAATTCATTCGGCACAAAGTCTGTCACAGAATCAAATTACATCAGGAGATTCCAGGTATTTGAGAAAAAACATAACAAACCTATTACTAACAATGGCAAGAAAGTATACATGAAACTTCTTAAACTAGAGATATGAGAAAGTATAAAGGGAAAAAAAAGATTGTTAAAAGACAAAGTAATAGTGTTTGCATCGGACATATTTAATACGTCGGACATATTTAATACAGCTGACATATTTAATTGCGCACAAGACAAAATGATAGAACCGATCACTAAGAGAGCTAGAAAACTGAAAATCTGAATGTGCCATTTGTACAGAAGGCGGTATTTTTTTAAACCTGTTATGATAACAAGAGAAGAAGGATTTGCAGCGACGAGATTTGAAAAGAAAGATTTTGACTACATGGTTAATGCTAATGGTCTTTCATTTTTTTATTGATACAGTTATGCTAATGATGAAGCAAATCAAGGAAGTTACATGTATATGCAAGTATATTACATGATCCACGATATTACAAAAGTGAAACAAATTATAGGCAAATAAACAGGATGACTGATATATAGAAATGTACTTAGGGCTTAACATGTTTAAAATAATAAATTGCAGGTAGATTTATCAACTTGCCTGGATTGATAAAACTTAACGTTAAAAAATATCGACAATAGATACCGGTTGTACAATAGAGTGTTTTGAATAAACTTAATTCACCTGTGGATCCTCCTGGAATAATTAAAGGTAAGGACGAATACGATATTTCGATTAACATTTATTCAATTGTAGAGATCTATAAAGATTTGGATATTAAACTACCAATGAAGAGAATTATAAAGATAAAACAACACAAAGACAAGTATGAGAACATAATGAGAATTTTCAGAAACTGAGAGTGCACTCTCATTAGGTTGCAATTAAAAATATGCAACTATTAATAATTAATTAAGTAATAACACATCTTGGAGATACATGTTTCTGTGAAGAATGCTTAAATTATCTTAGGTCATTATATGCATTCAATACATACAGAAGACTTTGCAATAGGAAAAAATATGTTATTGGCGTCATATCGAAAAATGAAATAATTATATTAATTAACTCAGAACACAAGAAAAAGCATATCTTAAATATTTAAGCGTTTTAAATGGTCTTCCTGTTTGTTTGGCGGTTGGGGGTATAGAGGTGAGAATGTATTTATCTATTCTCTATGACATGTAAGCCAAACCTGTGATCAGTTTCAAGTCTACCGACGTAAGGTTTGTTAAACCCAAACAACAGGAGTGCATCCACATATTTTTGCCACAGCCTATCAAGTACGACAGTTACCTGTTCATCAACAAAGCTGATCGAAACCTTGATGAGGAATTTAACACTACATCATCGTCAAGTGATACACACATTTCGTTCAGTACAAATGTGACAAGAAGAGCTGGCCAAATATTCCAATAGTCTTTTAGACAGCTTGAGATTCATGAATTCGTCTCTCGAAGTGTCAGCAAACAACAGCCAAACGACGTGTTTATGAAAGGTTCGATCATATTAAGGGTAAGACGGCAAAATTTACGTGAGAAAGGATCAATATCCATATGCATAAACAGATAGTTTTGAAAAGTTCAATAAAACCAGTTTATCGACAACTGAGACATTTTATTCATCTCTGTTCTGAAAATGAAGGAAAAAAAAAATCGGAAGAGGAGATTCTACACTCAAAGTATGTCATAGAACACGTCAGTTTAAACGAATACGTAATTTTCATAAGTACTAAGTGATATATGACACTGATGCTGTGCGATATACTTGAAGATTTTTGTTTGCCTAGGATAAGAAAGTATTCCTTCGATGACTTCTATTATTATTTAGTTCCGTGATCTGCGTATGGGGCGTGTCTGAAAATAAATAAAATACAGTTAGAAACTAATCAAGATAGGGAGGTGTACCTTATGAATGAGAGTGGAAGAGTGGAGTCAGATACAGAGATATACTTTATGTCCCAGAGTGGCACCAGAAAGAGAGGTGTACTTTATGTCCGAGGGTGGCATCAGACAGAGAGGTGTACCTTATCATTAAGAGTGACATGAAAGAGAGAGGTGTACCCTATGACAAAAAGTGGCATCATATAGAGAGGTGTACTTTATGAACGAGGGTGGGATAAGATAGAGGTTACCTTATGACCGAGGGTGGCATCAGATAGAGAGGTGTACCTTGTGACTGAGAGCGGCATCAGATGAGATAATAGCATCAGCTAATTGAGATCAGTACAAACCAAAATAAATTCATGGAAAAGTATGATCTATCCAAAGAAGATTATTCTGTCGAGTATCTGAAATCAATATTATGTATGGCAGGGCAATATCACAGAACTTACCGTGCGGAAATCAATAGTATGTATGGCAGGGCAACATCACAGAACTTATCGTGCGGAAATCAATATTTTGTGTGGCAGGGCAATATCGCAGAACTTATCGTGCGGCAATCAATAGTATGTATGACTGGCAAATGTCACATAACTTATTGTACGTAGATCTTGGATAACTAAGTGATAAATAATTTTTTTTTTTTTTTTAAATGCACGTTAGATCAAACGTTAAACTGTGACCCGTTAACTGTAAAAAAGGGATTTATTCTCGATCTTTGATCTGGAGATATCCGAAGAGTTACACAAATATTTCAAAGACAAAATCGTTAGGTCCGATAGGATGGTATTCCTCGTGTTGTAGTATTAAAAACATTAAACTGCACACACTATAGGTAAAGTGTATTGACTATGTGATAACTGATTGTATCATCCAATGAGATTATATCATACCTCAAAAGTTTACAAACAATATCTGGTGTTATTCACCCTCTGAAAAGTTACTAATAACGTTTTTCAAGTTCAAATGTTCAAGGATACCTTGCATTTTCATTTTGTATCTTTCAAAGCTTGTAAAAGAAAAAATGGGAAATTAAGGAAGCGTTTAAAACATCGATGTAGAAGTACTTTGAAGCCGTCCGATATAATCCTGCATCAGTAACAGTCGTTCTTTTCAGGGAGTAAACCATCATCATCATAATCATCATCATCGTAGTAGTAGTAGTAGTAGTAGTAGTAGTAGTAGTAGTAGTAGTAGCAGCAGTAGTAGTAGTAATATCGTGTAATGAGATAGGCACCATACATACTAATTAAACCACCTAACATAAAGATGGAAGTACTGCATCTAAAGACATAACTACCTAACATAAAGATGGAAATACCGCATATAAAGACATAACCACCTAACATAAAGATGGAAATACCTCATATAAAGACATAACCACCTAACATAAAGATGGAAGTACTGCATCTAAAGACACAACTACCTAACATAAAGATGGAAATACCTCATATAAAGACATAACCACCTAACATAAAGATGGAAGTCCTGCATCTAAAGACATAACTACCTAACATAAAGATGGAAATACCGAATATAAAAACATAACCACCTAACATAAAGATGGAAATACCTCATATAAAGACATAACCACCTAACATAAAGATGGAAATACCTCATCTAAAGACATAACCACCTAACATAAAGATGGAAATACCTCATCTAAAGACATAACCACCTAACATAAAGATGGAAATACCTCATCTAAAGACATAACCACCTAACATAAAGATGGAAATACCTCATCTAAAGACATAACCACCTAACATAAAGATGGAAATACCTCATCTAAAGACATAACCACCTAACATAAAGATGGAAATACCTCATCTAAAGACATAACCACCTAACATAAAGATGGAAATACCTCATCTAAAGACATAACCACCTAACATAAAGATGGAAATACCTCATATAAAGACATAACCACCTAACATAAAGATGGAAGTACTGCATTTAAAGACATAACCACCTAACATAAAGATGGAAATACCTCATCTAAAGACATAACCACCTAACATAAAGATGGAACTACCTCATCTAAAGACATAACCACCTAACATAAAGATGGAAATACCTCATCTAAAGACATAACCACCTAACATAAAGATGGAAATACCTCATCTAAAGACATAACCACCTAACATAAAGATGGAAATACCTCATCTAAAGACATAACCACCTAACATAAAGATGGAAATACCTCATCTAAAGACATAACCACCTAACATAAAGATGGAAGTACTGCATCTAAAGACATAACCACCTAACATAAAGATGGAAATACCTCATCTAAAGACATAACCACCTAACATAGAGATGGAAATACCTCATCTAAGGGCATAACCACCTAACATAAAGATGGAAATACCGCATGTAAAGACATAACCACCTAACATAAAGATGGAAATACCGCATATAAAGACATAACCACCTAACGTAAAGATGGAAATACCGCATCTAAAGACATAACCACCTAACGTAAAGATGGAAATACCGCATATAAAGACATAACCACCTAACATAAAGATGGAAATACCTCATCTAAAGACATAACCACCTAACATAAAGATGGAAATACCGCATATAAAGACATAACTACCTAACATATGGAAGTACCGCATATAAATACATAAACAACCTAACATAAAGATGGAAATACCTCATCTAAAGACATAACCACCTAACGTAAAGATGGAAATACCGCATCTAAAGACATAACCACCTAACGTAAAGATGGAAATACCGCATATAAAGACATAACCACCTAACGTAAAGATGGAAATACCGCATATAAAGACATAACTACCTAACATATGGAAGTACCGCATATAAATACATAAACAACCTAACATAAAGATGGAAGTACCGCATGTAAAGACATAACAACCGAATGGAAATAAAATGGAGTTGAGCATCGAATATGAAGACACATGCACCGAATGTAATTGAGAAAGCACCGTTTATACTGAGGAAACCACTGCTTATAATAACAATACTACCGCATATGGTGGCAAAACCACCACATGTAATGTCAAAAGTACAGGATATATTAGCGATACCACCGAATATCATGTCAAAACTACCGCATATAATATCAAAACTACCGCAGATAATGTCAAAACTCCCGCAGATAATAAGCAAACCACTGCAGAAGATAATCTCTGTATGTAAGTAATAATTCACTCAATATAATAAGGGCAAGACACTTCTTGAGAAAACAGCTTCGAAAACTATGCAGATCAGAACCTCTCAAAAGGCAAACCTAGTGTCGGACTTTGTCCACTCCAGTGGCGTCACTAGGGTTGGTGTCACACAGTGCGGTAACTCATGGTGTCACCCCCCATGGACCCCCTTCCTGCACAAAAATTAAAAAATTGTATAGTCATTTTGGTGTTACTCCCTCTGATGGTGTCACCCGGTGTGGTCCGCACCCCCCTAGTGACTCCACTGGTCCACTCTTCACAGTTTGTAGAAATAAGTATCGAAGATATAGTTGGTGATCTTTTATTTTTTTTTAATTTTTTTTTTTAAGTGTTGTTAAATGTTGTAAAGCGCTTAGAGCTTCTAAAGATTAGGCGCTATACAAAGTCCTCATTATTATTATTATTATTATTATTATTATTATTGTTATTATAGATAAAATTGGTCGGACTTCATCTTCAAAGATTGAAGAAACAAACAATTTAGTAAATGAAGTAACTACAGAAGGTAGGTCGCATATACACCGAAGATGCACGGTTATTCAAATATTAACGGGAGTTTACAATACATTAAAACACAGTTAGCAAACATTAACTGTCAAATCAACTGGAAGGTACAAAGATGGAACCGAAAAGCATTTAAACGGGGCGCTAACAGAAACATACATTTTAGAACTCAAAATCAAGGAATGTGAGTGCATGGCCGGATCGGGGGATGGGGCGGGGTTTCCTGCCACCCCAGGCTAAAAAAAAGTACACACACACACACACACACACACACACACACACACATAAACGTACAGTCACTTGTCACTTGAAATTTGACCAGTGAATTAAGTCAGAGCCCCTTTTTAAAGTTTAGACCCCTACCCACAAAACTTGACCTGATACGGCGCTGATGTCTGTTACTATGAGCATTAGGATGCTTAAAAAATACAAATGTGTGATTGTGTATACTGTATATTTATGAACTGACACGTGGGATGGCTCCCTGACCCGCATGTCATCTACCCATGAACGGAAGTAATATAATTTATTTTTACCTGATCTGAGTACCTAGATTACATTTATGGCTCATAGGTAAAACCGGATGGCCGAGGGATCAAAGACTTTTCGAGGAAAGTCAAGACCCTTCTGAAATTTTGGATCTACCCCCCCCCCCAGTGCTAGATTAAACCCTGTGGAGGCCCCTAAGCAGTCGAAATCTCGGGGCCCCCCTCGCAAATTATCTCTTAATACTTTCAAGATCAAATCAATTCAATATTATTTTGATCCGTTGTCGCGGGGCCCCTAAAAAGGCGTGGGGCCCATAGGCCGGTGCCTACTCTGATGATCCGGCACTGCCCCCAAACACTTGACCTGGTCCGACCATAGAGTCCCTTATCAAAGGCAACATCTCTCTCTCTTTCTCTCTCTCTCTCTCTCTCTGAGAGAGAGAGAGAGAGAGAGAGAGAGAGAGAGAGAGAGAGAGAGAAAAAAAAAAAAAGATTGAGATAGAGCATCGTTCTCATTAAAACTGCCTTGCTTTATCATGCGAAACGTGATCGGTAGAGTCCTAACTTAACAAACTACAAATACATCATGAAAGCAGTCCTTACACCGTCCTTTATATGTGTATAATTATTACCGCTAGACTTAGTATTAGACAGTTTAGAAATATATATATGGTTTATTTAAACACATGTTATGTTATCCAAAGCAATAGGGGATCGCGGGAACCGCCCCCCCCCTCCTTCCGGCCCGGATTATATTCACACTTAAGATGCAGTACGCATTGTAGTCCAGCTGATGTTACACACACACACACACACACACACACACACACACACACACTCCGTTAGCTGTAAATATTCTTTGCATTGGTGATTTTAAACCCAAGGTACCTGGTTTATTACTATATCTGCCGTTTAGACCAATGAATAAAGCAGAGAGCAAGGTCAACCACTCTACATGATGTTCATCGACCTCACCAAGGCCTTCGACCTGGTCAGCAGGAAGGGCCTATTTGAACTTCTTGGGAAGATCGGCTGCCCCCCAAAACTCCGCAGCATGATAATCTCCTTCCATACCGATATGAAGGGTACAGTCCTGTATGATGGATCCACCTCAGACTCCTTCCCCATAAACAGCGGCGTGAAGCAGGGCTGCGTGTTGGCACCAACCCTTTTCGGCATCTTCTTCTCCCTGCTCCTGTCCCACGCCTTCAACATGTCCACTGATGGCGTATATCTGCACACCAGGTCCGACGGGAGGCTGTTCAACCTGGCACGACTGCGCTCGAAGACCAAAGTGAGGTCAGTACTCATCAGGGAGATGCTCTTTGCTGACGACGCGGCTCTTGTGACCCACACCGAGGATGCCCTCCAGAGACTGGGAGACCGTTTGGCTGATGCCTGCAAACAGTTCGGGCTCACCATCAGCCTAAAAAAGACAAACGTCAGTGCTCAAGATGTCACCACTGCCCCCTCCATCAAAATCGACGGCGCCACCTGGAAGTAGTCAACAACTTTATTTACCTGGGGTCAACCATCAGCAACACTCTTTCGCTTGATGTGGAGCTGGAGAGAAGGCTTGGAAAGGCAAACACCATCATGGCCCGACTAACAAAGAGGGTGTGGGAAAACAGCGCGCTGACAGTGCACACCAAGACTCAAGTCTACCAAGCCTGCATTCTGAGCACCCTCCTATATGGAAGTGAGACCTGGAGCACCTACATGAGGCAAGAGCGTCGACTCAACTCCTTCCATATACGGTGCCTACAACGCATCCTGAAAATCAGCTGGCAAGACCACGTCCCACACTGCGAGATCCTTCAGCGTGCAAGTATCCCAAGCATGTACTCCCTGCTGAGCAAACGCCGCCTTCGATGGCTGGGACACGTCCGACGCATGGAGGATGAGAGGCTGCCAAAGGAAATCCTATATGGCCAGTTGGCCACTGCCACCAGAAGAGTCGGCCGCTCCTCACTCCGCTTCAAGGATGTGTGCAAGAGGGACATGAAGGCATGCGGTATTTCACCAGACAGCTGGGAAGTGCAGGCCGAGGACCGAGGCACCTGGAAACTGACGGTCAGCAAGGGCATAGCAGTCGCTGATGGGAGGAGAGTCTAGCAGGCCGCAGAGAAACGCGAGAGAAAGAAGAGTGCAGCAGCAACCCAAGCAACTCAGACTTCCCAGTACGTCTGCACCAACTGCAATAGGGACTGTCACTCGCGCATCGGCCTGCACAGCCACAACAGACGATGCCAAAACCCCAGAGACAGACAACACTCCAAGGGCGCTATTCACATGGTCTCCCGAGACTGAGCTGCCAATGATGATGATGAGACCAATGAATGCTAGTTATGCGATATCAGACACTTTGTAACTCATGTTTTTGTCTGTCCTTCAGTCCGTGTATGTATGCACACATATATGTACCAGCCTATTTGCCTATCCATCTGCACATGTATGTATGTATGTATGTATGTATGCATGTATGCATGTATGTGTCTGTCAGTATGTATGTATTTATGTATTGAGCTATTGACTAATTAGAGATAATAGTATTTCGCGCAAGTGCTCGCGAGATTTTAACTCGGTTTCTTTCCACACACACACACACACACACATTCCTTAAGGTTGTATTGGCCTGAAAATGTTTATGTAAGGAACGTATTTCGCCTAAGGAACGTATTTCACGAGCTTAAACTACGTTCCTCTCCTGCGAAAGTTTCAGTAAACAACCTCACGCTTCAACACCTTACTTGTGGTACAGCTTGGAGCTTGCGTTTGCGCCATCTTGAATTAAAATATATTAGGCGTTAAGTATGGCCCCTCTCTGTTCCTTTTATTGACTTTTGATGCACCCTATATCAGTTATTGGCTTATCTACGTCAGCGGCTATATCTTCATAACTTGTACGCACCAGAAGGCAAAACCCGGAAGTATGAATGCTTCGTTAATTTGTAATCACGTATAAGACTGTACATGAGACGAAAATAGTTTATAGGCCTATCTATATATGACAGCTCATTACAGCGCCACAGAAACCCAAAAGAAGTATACATGTTTTTGTCGTTCACAGGAGCATTGTGTTTCTCGTTATCGTGACAGGATATCATGCCATCTGGATACACGTTATATTTTTCACCCTGGGGAACTGATAACTGAAAGATTTTCTTCCTGTACTAGTAGGTAAGTTTTGGTATCTACAGATGTGTTACATGTGAGCGTGTTCAAGAGTAATCGTTTTGCCATGACCCTTGTTAAAAAAATCTAACGTTTAGCAGTCGATCACACAATACTGCCTAACAGTACTGTTGTTTGTTTGATAGGATTACCAATACGAATTTATTTATTATAATAGTATTACATACATGAATTATATCGTTTTAAGATGGAGAATGAAAAGAATGTTGGGGTTTTCATGACTGACCTCGATGTCGCCACCACGTTACCGCAACGGGTGTAGAAGGTGACATACACTGAAATCTTTAAACTGGCCCCTGAGTAACCCGGTTTACTCGTCTTAGAGAGAGCTATTTTGGTCAAAGTAATGCTTTTTTAAAAATTCTAACTTTTACATATTGGTCATCTCTAGTATTACGACACAAAACTAATTTCAATAAGTACATTGTGTTGCAGTATGTATCAGTAGCATACTATTTTCAACCTTTATAATTCCATAAACCTGGCGTCACGAGTGGCTGAATGGTCTAAAGCGCTCGCCTTTAACGATCACTGCCATTTTACATATGCCCTCGTGGGTTCAAGCCTCCGTCTTGGCCAGTGTGGGTATGTGACAATGCTTGTCAGAAGCTTCTCATTGGTTGGTGGTTATTCCCGGTTTTTTCCGGGGCTGTCCACCAGTTAAACCGACCGATATGTATAGCCAATCATGTGCTGAAAAATGGCGTTAAACCTACAACAACAAATGAGTGGAACAACATTTCGAAATGGCTCTTAAGTCATACTTAATTTTAAGCGATGCAGATCAAGAGAACAGATTTCAATTATTTTTACTAGAATTAATCGTTCTTTAGTGATATTTCTTAATCTAAAATCACGCGTATGGGACGTCGTTGGTGGATCATGTATTGTGTTACAATTAGTTTCTTTTTTGGGGGGGGGGCAGGGAGTTTGTATGTACTGAATCTATGCTATGTGACTTATTTAAATTTGTTATATATATTACTACCGGTGTCAGTTGCTGACCCTACTTAATAATAATAATAATAATAATAATAATAATAATAATTATTATTCTCTCTCTCTCTCTCTCTCTCTCGATCGATCGATCGAGAGAGAGAGAGTCATTTGTTGATTTTCTGGAAATAATCTGGATGAGAAAGCTTCTAATATCAAGTAATCCAGATTTGTTACTAACTTGTTCATTTCTCAGTGGCCTGATGCAATAATTTTATATTTTGGGACGGACTGTATTGAAAAGAACTTTTACAGACCTAATCTTTGTCTGTATGATGCTTGTAAAGCTTGGGTCGTTTTTGTGAAAAAGGGTTTTAAATATATTACAGTTGATTCCCCAAGTCAACAACGGTGGTTGAAATATATAATTGAAGCTGATCGGAGAAGTACATTTTTTAAAGAATCATATGATGGTGGTTTAGTTGTCATTTAAGATTTTATGGAAAAAAATTCAGATTTACTTCTTAGATTATACTGGATTTATTTCAGCAATGAAAACATTTTTTAAAACTAGGTCAACTGCATTTATCTATCCATGAACACAAAGAGACACCATATATTGCACGTGCATTTTAAATACTTCCATCTGAGGGAAAGGCTTTGGAAATATCTATTACTGACAGAAGACCTGGAAAGGCCTGCGCCAATAAATAGGACAGTGGTTTGGGATCTTCAGATAGCAAGAAATTTGTAAATAGTTTTAGGTTACCTTTGCAACTTTCCAAATACAAAAGCCTGAGGTAGTTTCAGGCATGACGATTGCATGGAATGTTGTCAACTAATGCCTTCCTAGCAATGACTGGTATTTCTGACAGCAACAAATGCTCCTTCTTTAGATTCAATTCAGAATGGCTAAGACAACTTCTGAAACTTTAAAACGGCGGCCAGTATATTTAGTGGAGGAAGAACCCGGGAAAACCCCGGGAGAACCACCGATCTACGGGAAGCTACAGGCAAGGTTTCTAACATACCCACATTGGCCGAGCTGAGACTTGAACTCATATGTCAGTGATTTGCAAAGCTGGAGCCTTGGAACACTTGGTCACTATGGGCCCCTACTTTGATATGGACTTGCGTCGTGAGGAGCTGTACCACAACCATCAGTGAAGACTAGATCACTGTGATCTGTAATTCGTGTTTCAGCAATTTGTGTTTACCATTGCGTTGAGATCACTTTCTGATGGTTAGTGTTTGCGTTTAGGTCATTTTTATAGACACATTGCTCGTTAAGCCACTTAGACTGGTAATAAGACGTGTAAATCCGTGGTTCCATTTGCATGATGTAATCACCAAGAAGGGCACACAGACCTTGTTTCAACCGGGTAATTTTATTTATCCTTTTTTGTACGTAATTTTGTGAAAATAAGTTTTATCATGTAACAGGGGAGGAATTTTACTTAGATAGTTGTCAGTCCCAAGTTGAAAAATGCAATGACGTATTTGACAAGTTTCATGTCCCAATATCCATGTTTGACAACATCGAATCATCAGATTTTTATGGACTTAGACGTATAGAAGACGAACATTTTAAAAAATATATTATCATATGATAGAAGGAAATTTAATCCCTTTTAAGTCATTATGATTTTATAAAGAATTATATATTTTAACTCAGCCCGACGAAGTGGCGGTAAGATATTGTAGTCCGCTTGCTATCAGTGTCCGCACAGAAAAAACATATTCATATGTACACCCGAACTCAAAATCAACTATTCATTCTTCCTGGGCATTAGTTAGATTTCATGGTACCCCATGTCCGGGAGGGCTGAGGCTATAAATTGTATATACATGCACATTCTTGGTTAAGTTTGTACGTTTTGCTCTGATTTTTACACGCTCCATAAATACTTTATTCCTGGAAACATGAAACTTGGCGGGGGTA
The DNA here is from genome assembly GCA_016617855.1 of Megalonaias nervosa. Classification (NCBI taxonomy): domain Eukaryota; kingdom Metazoa; phylum Mollusca; class Bivalvia; order Unionida; family Unionidae; genus Megalonaias; species Megalonaias nervosa. The sequence continues at coordinate 13,703 of JAECUM010015495.1, forward strand.
TGCATCTTGATGAGTTCTACATCATCATCACAAAAGTTGATTACCGTGATATCTAATTCATGCTTCACTGACTTGGTTAAATTTTGTTGTTTAATTCACTGACTTATGTTAAATGTTGTTGTTCAAGTTTCTTTTTCAAGCTCTATTTGTGATACAATCATCAAACTGTATGATTATATTTATCACAATCAGAAACACACATTTGCCACGAAGGAAGATCACTGTGTGCTGAAATTCAGATTTTAATGGCTAAGGTTGACTATTTTCCTGTAGTTCAAGACCAGCTAGGTGTTCTGCACCCTGTGTATATATAGTGTTGCACCGAAATCAATGAAACTTGGTGAAGGGATACATCATGAAGCATAATACACCTTCATTATATATATATATATATATATATATATATATATATATATATATATATATATATATATATGCTATATATATATATATATATATATATAGAGAGAGAGAGAGAGAGAGAGAGAGAGAGAGAGAGAGAGAGAGAGAAACGAGGATAGGACACTTTCTGTACAAAGATTGGTGACTTTGATTTATATCTCATGCTTCACAGACTTTAGTTAAAATTTTCTTCAGTTTATTTCTCGGGTTTTGTTCATGCCAGAGTTATGAAGTAAGGAATTATAAGTATCTCTATTAGTAATACACCCATTGTACAGAAAATGTTACTGTGGTCGAATTTTCATATCATATTCGTTTTAGTGGCTTAGGTTGAAAATTTTATTTGACTCATTACCAGAAAGGTACTATTCATGCCGAAACCAACAGACTAGGTGATTGCGTACAACCCTATTAGTACCTCACCATTAGAACAAGGAATATCATTAAGACCTACATTGAACATTTAACTGGCTTGTGTAAAGTTTTTGCATTTAGCTCATGATCAAATTGGTTGTTTTATCTCCTGTATATTACTGCTATACCTAGAATCATAGAGCTTGCCGACAACATGCATCTACACATTTCTATAGTAGGTCACTGTTACGTATATTCACATGTCACTGACTTTATTTCAATTTGACATTTTTACGGTTGATACTTAATCATTAAACTAAGTGATTGTATACATCTGTTAATACTCAACTTCGCTATCCAAGGTTCCGATATGTTAACCCTATCGACAGTTTGGCGGATCGATTAGATTTTTCAGTGCTTCGGGTCTGTGAATTTCATGTGTTGATGTTCATGTAGTCTAGAATGTGCTAATGTGCCAGTGGTCTGGAATGTGGCGATGTTAAGTTTTTGATGTATCAAAATCACTTTATTTCAATAATATGGGCCTCCGGCCCATAATACAAAATTCTTTTATGATATGGACAATTGGAACGCCACATTTTCTTTAATACAGGTGTGGTATAAATTCTTGATTTACTTCAACACTTTGTATCAGAATAGTAACATTTTCACATGATTTTATTCAGGTGGAAATGAAAGAGCCTCTCTCCTAGAAAATGATCTGTACAAGTAGTTTGATAAAGCGTCACTGCATCACTGCTGGCCATAAGCGAGACAGATTTTTCAACGGTTGGATGTACATAATTTACATTTTTAAAATATTGTCTTCTAATAATATCATATTCTGGGTAAACACAAGCAAAATGAAATTCACCTTCTATTATATAAATATTTCTTCTTCCAGCACAGTTCACAAAATCTGAACGCTCTGAATGCTCTATCAGTCTTTCCCAGTTCTGTTTCAATCATCAGTTTATGGCTTGAACAACTTAGTTGCAATAAATATTTTCTTTAATTATAAGGTATATTGCATGAGAGGTATTTCTCACATTGTGGTAGGGATTTACACTGACTATATTAGTAACATTTTGAGGAATTAGTAATATGCCCTGACCAACTTTGAAATGCCGTGTCTCTAATCCTCTGTGTGAACTCCGAAATAAATACTCTTTCATCGCCTACATCATGTGTTATCCATACACATACAAAGCCATACTGATAGAGCATATCGTTAATCTTCGTAGCCCATGTGATTCTATCAACTTCGTCTAACTTTTTCAACGTAATATAACATTGATATGGATATTTGTGATCTGATAATCGTATAATTTTAATCCAATATTTTATACTTCTTACCATATATGAGGTAAAGAGAGGGAACCTACCGCATTCCCCTTATAGACATCCAATTGTTTGAAGTATTTGAAACAGAGATATCTCTTACAAAATTGAATTGCACTTCATCAATATCTTTCGAGTATCCAAATTCACATATTTCAGCGCTATAACATTAAATAGGTTTACTCACTGAGTCAAATATTTTAAACATATCTCTGACATGAAATTGCCCGAACCGCTTTTGAAAATAAAATAATCGTGTCACAAACTTTTCGGCTTTTACAGCTAACATTTGTTTTGCCATAGACCATTTCAACTTGGGTGTAAAAAATAATCGCATATATTTAAACTAAAGCATTACTTCTGTTCGTTCTTCGTTAAAATTCCATGTTTCCGTTCTTTTCACATATCCCCCATTCCTAAATACCACTACTTTTGTCTTGTTGAGTTTTACCTCCACACCAGTTCTATCACAAAAGCTTTCTAAAATATGTTTGCTGTTGCAGTAATCTAACTGTATCAGAACAGTTTGCCGTATCATCTGGGTACATTAAAGCAATGTCTGGAGTCATAAGTATGCCTTTGCTACATTTGCTTCTTAACTCTGAGATCAGATCATTTACATACACACCAAATAAAATTGGGTTAAGCACGCAACCCTGTCTTGTCCCAAGAGTGCAGCTAAAAACAATCTTTTAAGCTAGTAGTAGTTCTAACACAACTCTTTAAGGATGCATACATTTTTCTTAGTATATTTATCATTGTACCTTGGAGACCTTTACGGATAAGTGATAGCAACAGTTTTCCATGATTAACTTTGTCGAAAGCCTTCTTAAAATCAATAAAATGGCTATGAAATCTTACCGTAATTTTGGATAAGTACATCTACACCGAGGCATGTAAATTAAACGTTATCAATAGTGCTGTATTTCTTTCTAAAACCCGGTCGTGCCTTATCGATGAGATTATTTTCCTCTGCCCAAGAGTAAATTCTTTAGCTTAAAACAAGTGAAGACCTTTCATAGTGTATTAATTAGAAATATACGTCGATAGTCATTAGGATCTTGCCTTCTACTACTCTTATATATTGGGCAAATAATGTTTTTAGCCCACTCATGGGAATGTTAACAGAATCAAGTATTATATTAAAAAGAAGAGAGTTTGGGAATGGTAAAACACTATTACTATTCGATTGGTAACATCTAATTGGAATCGTATCGGATCCAGGAGTTTTATGTTTCACTGGTTATGATCTCTTGATCCGTTATTATGACATCCAAGATATGGTCAGTTTTTGATATGACTGCGTTATCATCATTTTCAAGATTAATATTCACAGGGTTTTCATTTTGTAGGAGCTTGGTAAAATACTCGTACCAAACCATTTCTGAGATAATTTCTGCGTCCTTTTTAAGGGTCGTTGTTTTCAAATATGTCCTGGATTGTTGTGGGTCTGTTTTTGTAATTTGTTTGTTTCTCCCTTTGACCTATCTGATAGTGGTTTTTCTTGAACCTACACAATGATCTAAAACTTTTCTTGAACTCCCTGTAATCCTTCAGATCAATACTGAAACTTGTAAGAACGTAATTGTGTAATATATTCGTGTACATAATTTTCATGTTTTGACTTGTATATATTAGCGATCCTTGAATGAGACATATGCATATATAAGAATAATATCCATACTTCTTTGTTTAGAGGTAATAAGGAAATGTAATACTATGCAATCTTTGAAGTATTCAAAGATTCTTTCCACAACTCTGTTTTGTACATATTTTTCTAATAAAGACATACACTCTCCCAGAGTTTCTTTCATTTCCTCGTTTCGTCTCACTGTGTTAAAATTAGCATAACGCGAAAGAAAATCAAAATCACTTTCCTGTTCCTCCCACGTTTCACAGAAACTTAAATGTCAAATTTGTTACAAACGTTTACAAATTGCACGCCATCTTTATATGTAGACAGTCCTTCAATATTCCAGCTAAAAAGTTTTAGACCTGATGACTTATTGGATTTTAAATAATTTTACCCTGTCGAACTTTGGCCGCTATCCTAGGCATGTATACATCGTGTATAACGATACGATAATTCAAAATGACTGAATTCACTATAATCCAGATTAATGTTTTAATCCAAAAATTTTATTGAGCACTTTGCATTTCCACTGAATAATAATCTGAGTAAATAAATCTACCTAAATTAAAAACTGAAAACAACAGTTAAACTGATTCAGCTTCGGATGTCAAGGCAAGAATGAATAATCCTTAATTAAACTAGTTTATATACCCCTCCACTTGACTTAGGTCGCAATTACGATTTTCTGGAAATACTCTGTTAGCTTAATGGAAAATTTCTTTCCTGGAACTTTCTAAGGTCCGAATCAAGACAGTTATCTTTAACTCAAACGGAAGTAAACATGTTTACAGTTAATATTGTTTGTTGTTATGGGGTTTAACGCCATTTTTCAGCAAAATATAGGCTACACATGGCGGCCAGTATAACTGGTGGATGAAGAACGTAGGAAAATCCCGGAAAGAACCACCGACCCACGGGAAGCTACTGGCAAGCTTTCTCACGTACCCACATTGGCCGAGCCTGAGACCCGTTAAGCCCAAAACAACAACAAGAACAACAATAATATGTGTATAAATGTAGATTTAATTGAGACTGGTCAAGTTTATCTCAGTTTTAAAAAGATACTTTTAACTTTAATGTAGAATAGGGTTATTGTACAAACAGTTTATAGAGTCTAAACTATTTATTGAAAACGCGTGTATCGGTAAACATACCTGGGTGTATATGGTGGTGATGTGAATATGTGAATGTGCATGTATGTGTATGTTTTTTTTTTTTTAATTTTAACTGAGTATGCCAATATATGCATGCTCTCAGATTTGTTTTGTAGAAATGCCTACTTTCTGAATATATAGTTGATGTGTTATATTTGAAACTTATATATCTTAACAAAACAAAAGTTTTTGTAAAGATAAGTATTTATATTTGGAGTTAAAACTTTATTCCAAATTAAAATCAGTTTCCAGTTAACGGTGAGCTTATGACTGAATATTACATTTAATAAAATATCCGTACATATTCTGAAAACCTTCTTCTAAATTACGAATAATAATATTCAAAGGTAATGGAGTAACCAGCCTTTCAAGTGTACATACGGCAGTAACTGCTTGTAAAGACTTTATACGTGTACAGACTCCAATAATGTATTGTCGCATTGCTTGCAAAGCCTTTCAAGTGTACAGACTTCAATAACTGTATTGTCGCTTTGCTTCCAAAGCCTTTCAAGTGTACATACTCCAGTAACTGTATTGTCGCATTGCTTGCAAAGACTTCAACGGCACACATGATTGCCTGATATGCTGCACAAAAATGAATTCTACATTGATGCATTCTTATATACTTATCCTTGCAGACAAATTGATAATTTATATGAAGTTCCCAACTACACTATTTTCGCTATTGTACAACTCCATATAAAACAGGATGTTGTATCCGACATCTATATTTACATTGAACCGCGCTGGCTCAGCCGAAAATGTTTGCAATAATATGGAAGGGGGTGGGGGTGGGGGATGAGCGATCATCTTGAAAGTCTTGCTGTCGCTACTCCTGAAAGAAAAGTCATATTGACATGGAGTTTTCCCCAGAAGAAGTCCTATATCTAGCTGGTTCTAAATAAAAATTGTGCAGATTTGACCTTGCAAAGGCGGCCATATTGAAAATCTTTTATTGCAGCTCCTCCTGATTGGATCATCATATCAACATGGTGGTTTAGTGAACATTGATTTATAATTTCTATTATTATTATTATTATTATTATTATTATTATTATTATTACTATTATTATATATACTTCTCCGTTTACAGTTTTGTTCTATTGTAGCGATTATTGTTTATTATGGGAAATCCGTGTTGGGAAGATATTTTTCAAAAGTAGCCGATTTCTGGGAGCAGACGTCGTAATGTACAGAATTCGCAAAACTTTATGGTAGCATGGATTATTGCGTGAAACGGGCGTTCTCAAATTTCTTAATATAGTGAATTCTCTGGATATCTATTAGGCATACGCATTGAGTAATTTGAAATAGGAATAATTCTTTGTGTTAGGTGTCTCATCGTACATGTGTGAAGTACTACTGATGAGTCATACAAATGTGAAGTAATAAAAACAACGTTAGTGTGAAATAAGAGCCTCGTGGTCGTTAGGCGATTATTTGTAGTCTTTGTGCGTTAAAAACCAGTCTGTTGACAGCCATACTTATTCGCTTGCAATAAATGTTTCTTGAACAAGCCTTGAAACTAATTCTTGGGGTGACAGTACTTATCTCAGTTCAAACTTTTGTACAGTAGATAGACTGTACACATTCATGATCATGTGTACACTTGATCCCAAACTTGTACAATAAATGGACCAAATGTGTACTGACTTAACATCTTTGCTGTTGCTACCTGTTTTTAAGAAAGCATAAAACCAGCGATATTTAGTAAAATTAAAAAAATCAGTATACTTGGAGATTCGTTATCTTCATAATAGAGGAGCTTAGGATTATTTTTAAAAGAAAATTTCCGGTACCTTTAGTTTGAAAAAATTATGCTCCGATTTGTAGAAACAAATAAAATATTCTATCCATCATTTTAGTTGAAAAAATCGCCCCCCCCCCACTTAAATGGTCCATTCTTAAGTTTGAATGACTAACTTAGATTATTTCCGTCGTTTAATTTATTAGATATTGTAGCTGATGGTACTTCTGATTTTTCTTAGGAGACTTAAAAGTTTATTTCCCTATTGACATTCTCTGTCAGTTTGTCGTTGATTTCATAGCAGGGCAGGGTAACGATCTCAAACATCACACATTTAGTTCCTTCTGAAAGCTTTTTTCTAGTTTGTATATGATTTCATCCCAAGTTGGCGTAGCTTTTTATTACTTATACACTGAATAAATGTTAACTATTGACTTTCATGTCGATCAAATGTTTTCCTTGGACATTGTCAAGGAGTACAAAATGTGAGAACAGGAAGCGATTTTAATCCAGGTAATCGAAACAGAAACTTTGTACGTCTTGAATAAGTTCATACAGAGGGCTGGTTTAGTTAAAAGTAACGAAGCAATTAAAGATTCTTTCCTTGAATCATATTAGCTTGGAGACATAAACCTGGACAGTTAGATCAGGTCTGACACAGATAGTCCAAACAAGCGCAGTCAGTTTGGTCACTTAAAAGTAAAGTACATTTTGATTGCTTGACGTCTCAAACCCAACTCAAGGTCAAAGGATGTATGCTGTCCAGGCTTGGATCTTACTGAGAAAACTCGATTCTGGATCTAAACCTACGTATAGGTAAACAGCGCCCTTTCACCTTGAACCACTTCCCCTGTTTCAGTAGTACATGACACCGACAGCAGCTTAAATAGAACAGGAGAGATGACTGGACTTGAACCAGGAACTGGCTTTTCGAGTGTTGACTGGTCAAACGGTAGTGGATTAACCGGAAATACAGTAAGATATACCAACAGCTTACTAGTTAACAGAAAGTTCATTCACATGAGCGTTCCGTGTACTGTGCGATTTTATGCACAGTGCATGTCAATCTTGATTTTTCGAGAAAAATACTGTTGTTCATAAAGGGCGCCACCATTTGTAAGCCTGTCAACATAGTGTGCAATCGTTGTTTAACATGTATCTGTTTAATAGTTGGTTATTTGTAACAGCGTGTATAGAACTTCAAACGTTTGAAGGCTTCAAAAAATAACCTGTTTATACTTGCAGCCTTGTTAAAATATACTGGTACCTTAACCTTTGTTCACCTCTTACTTCGTTCCTTTGAGGTCCTCTATTGAACGAGATGAGTGGAAGATGTTTCAGGGTACCAGACTGCCTTGCAAACACTGCGAGTCACTCAAATCTAGAAATGCTTTGGCAATGCTAGTATCGTGTGCCATGATCAAAACCGTACGAATGAGCTGATCAAAGAAAATTGATTTATACAAACCAGTATACGACAGTAAACAATGAACATTTACATGTTCCAATAAGGCAAACGTTTGCGAACAGGACATTGGTAATCCTTGTTGTTTCAATCAATCAATCAATCAATCAATCAATCAATCAATCAATCAATCGAGAGAGAGAGAGAGAATCAGCACTGTCTCGCAAAGAGACCTAACTGAGTAATGTCTGTGGGTACATCTGAGCTCACCATACTTTGGCTGCGGTAAGCAAGAATAGTCTTCTTGTCTTTTGTCTGCATCCTGAAGAAGCATACTTCTATTGGGAGCAAACATATGAACTTATACTGAAACAAATGCGTATCACACTTTCATTAGAGTACTCTGAAACCGTTATTATCCTACAAACAATATTAATTGGCAATGACAAGTTTCGAAATAATTCGCGTGTGGCGGACAAAAATGCCATTACTCGAGTGAATGATATGCATATTGGAAGTTGCATCGAATTAATTTGATTTGAAAATTTCACTTTGTCTTGGAAAATCCTTTCAGAGAACACGATTCGCTGGCGGAAAGGGTCACGGTATCCTCGTTAATTATAGACAATTAATATTTCCGACGAGGGAATTATATTTTACAACAAGAGGGTGAGAACTGAATTCGGATAGGGAAAAAATCTGATTTCATCAGACTAAGAGGGCAGGCTAGACCAGACGAGAGCGTTGATTCCTAGCGGGCACGGAAGTTAAATATTGGCTTTACTGCTGGCTACCATATGCTACACTCCTGATAAAGTAGTATTGGAATAAGTCGTTATCACACGTAAAACATTTATTCAGATGCTGATTATCAGCTTAAACAGACATGACTTCTTGGTACAAACATAATCTGTTTTAAAAGTGATCCATGTCTGCGAAGATGATCTCTGATCACTGGTTTGTGCGTGTAACCTTTATAGCGGGAGTCACTTATATGACATTGCATCTAGGATGAAGTAATAAGAAGGTACATGAAAAACTGAAAGTCATAATTGGAAAAGTGGAATGCAGTAAAGTTCGACGAAAAAGGTCCCACCCGCGGGATTCGACAAATCTTGTGTCCTGTGTCCATGGGCTACCAAAAAGCCAAGCCTCTGTTACCGTATGATGAATTAAACCAGGTAACCCAGTGGGCCCCTACGTGATACCATAATCATTTATACGTATTTACATACCATAACTACCGCTCCGGTGGTCTAAGTGGTTAGAGCGTCCGTCTCAGACGCGGCAGATCGCGGTTGCGAACCCAGGCCGAGTCATACCAAAGACTTATAAAAATAGTTGTAACAGCTGCCTCGCTTGGCGCTCAACATTAATATGTTAGTTTTAGGACTGGTCGGCCTGGTGCCAGGATAATGTGACTGGGTGGGACATGATGCTACATGTCTGCGGCATGATGTCCCAGTGCTAGATATCACTATAAACTGCCACACTGCAGACACTGTAGCGATATGACTGAAAAATTGTTAAAGCTACGTTAAAAATCTAAATCACACACACACACACACACACACACACACACACACTGGCCATCATGTATAACCTATCATGTGCTGAAACTGGCGTTAAGCCCAAACGACAAGAACAACATATGCATGATACGTGAAGTTCGGTGTAAAATAAATATCGGTAAGTGCACTTGTTATAATTAGCTAGTATCTGTTTCATATAAGTAAACGCTAAAGAAGAAATGAGTACAAAATGTTGAGAATCTATAAATAAATGAACTCAAA
>JAECUM010015497.1:0-15381 GCA_016617855.1 Megalonaias nervosa
TTGATTACTACGCAAACACTGCATCGCCTTTAATATTCTTTATACATAATACGTCAACAGTATTTATTAAAACATATTATACATTCTTCAGTTTTCTGTACGTAATGGGAGAGTGTGTAAAAGAAGTTAGAAGACCGTAGCCTGACGCATAAGCCTGCCTTGGTAACTGCGTTGCATCAGATGGAACATCTAGTTATTTAAAATTAACGAAATGATACTGACACAAAATAGAATTAGGGCATTTATTGCTTGCTGAAGGAAAAACATAAAATATTTAAGCTACACAAAAGGACTGCACTGGATTGTCATAAACATGTTTTAGTTTTCTCTTTTGATGTGTGTGCAGGGCGATGTCTAACAAAGTAAACGTTTCGTTTCCTACCTCTTCAAATAATACCCTGACATCGAGACATTCTTACAACATCTAAGTTTATGTGAGTTTTAATCTCAGACAATTGAGATCATCTGGACAAATCGGAAAGTAATAAATATCAAGTGGAGGCAAATTACTGACTCTCTATAGTACACAAAGGCCAATTTAACGTAAAACTAGGTGGTTTGATCATGCATAAACAACTTTCACATTTGAATAATTATATCTTTTCTTTAAGCCAAGCAATCTTCTGGGTAAGATTTTCAGTTTTGTAACGTCATTCGCCAATTGCATCCCCGTGTCCATTCTCCCATCCTGAGAGTAATGCGACGTTTTAGTTGATGTCTTTTCATATAGCCTATATACCACCATGTGATGACCATGTTAAATGTTTGGAATAATTCTTCACGATCACCATTATTCAGTAAACTTAACTAAATAGGCGTGGGGCGCTATTTTCAATATTTTCATAATTTACTGCAGAACATATTATAAAAAATCTCAGTTACGGTTTAATGTTAAGCAGATTTTGAAAATGTATATCAATCAATTTTCAAAAGTAATATTTCGCAACACTTCCAACAAGCTGAAACGTAAAGTAAAGGTAAAGGAATGTTTATATAAATATTGTTGACACCAACAAAATGAATACTGCTATTAACTCTTATAATCCGAAAGACACGCTTTGTGATAATACAAGATGTCTGAGACTGTGTATATGTGAAAATATAATGGATTGTTCGTTTATTCCACAAATAATATTTGTACTTAGGTTTGGACAGAATAGACTTTGGTCAGCGTCCCCACTAGCTTCTTGGCATCAGCCTGTATAGCTTGAACCTTTGGATAAATAATGGTTTGTGCAAATTTAACTAATTTTCGTTCTTTTCTTTGCTCTTCTGTATCATATCAGCTACCATTTAAATCTTTCAGTGGGTTCTGTAGACGAACTTGAGTTCAAGGGTCCGTTGTAGAAAGAGGTTTCACTACAAAAGAATGATTGTCCACAAGCGGGAGCCTGTTCTTCTGAAGGAAAGAAGATTCCGTCATGATTGATACTAACCCTTCCTGTTCAAACTCTAGGTAGTGCAAACGACAAAGCATGTATGTCGCTGATTCTGTTGGTTGTAACTAGTACTAGTAGGTACTAGGTCTCATAAAAGTATTGAATAATTGAAGCTTTCGAGAGCGGTTTGAGCGACATTTTTTTCATCCAGGTTATACCCCACAATAAATTCCACTTTGGCACAGAACCAACGCCTTTGGAAATGTCAATACATAGTTCTATTGAAGATCGAATAAGTCTTTAACGTGTTTTATATCCTCACATCGGTGATGATGTACCGTGTCAAAGAGTGTGAAACGGTAGCATTTTACCGTGACTAAAGCTAACTGCTTCTGTTTAAAAAGCCGAAAAAGTAAGTTAACCTTTAGGGATATTGTTGCTTTCTGCAGAGAATTTTGTTCATACCATTGTGAAAAATATATTCAGTTCCTCTCATAAGCTTTCAAATTTGATTGCTTTTTCTCTTGAGCGATTATCTCCAGCGCTTATCACGTGAGTTCTTTAGTGCTTTTCCCAACATAAAGTGCAAAGAATGTCTTAGGGTACTTGTCTGGTCCTGCTGGTTGATGAGAATGCCGGGTAGGTATTTTGGACAATGCTATCCTCTGCTTTACGGAGAGAATCGACTGTGGTATTGACCTTCTCTGATCCGATATATATGGCACAGTCCTGTCGTGGAGTATAAGTACCATTTTAACTCACTTGACGTTATCAGGTTCTATATGTTTGGACTGGTTATGGGCTATTTGATCCACAATAGCGATTCTTGCTTTCGTGCGCAACTATCTTAGTTGGCTTGATTTTATCTCGATCTCGCTAATATGTAGTCGGTAGAGGCGACATTACATCGAATTCTTGTGATATCTTGTCTATCGATCCATAAAAGAATGTTTGTCATGCAGAGGTGCCCAGGAATCTAAAATGAACCCTTTCTACAGATCTCTCACATATCTCACCTTTGGCCACGTGAGTTCAAGTCTCGGCTCGACCAACGTGGCAATGTGAAAAAAGCTTGCCAGTTACTTCCCGTTGGTGGGTGTTTCTTTATGTACTAAAGGTTCGGGCCAAAATATATAGCCTATCATGTGCTGAACATGGCGTTAGACCCACACAAAGTCAAATCCAAGCTGAAACGGCGAGGAAACAGCAGGGAGTAGCATCCGCCCGAAGGGATGTTACGGTGTATTCTTGGCTGCTGAACTATGTGTGTGGCACTTTATGACTAAAATGAGGTCGCTCATTAATGTGACGTCAGTATGAAGTCCCAATGCTGACCTCACACCTCAGAGTGCGTTTGGGCGCATTCCTTAGCTGTTTCTATAGAGCTCATAGTTTTGAGAAACAATAATGTTAAGTCTAATCAATGAGTATGTTAGATGTATGCATGGAGTATCAAAGCAGGCATGCTAGTCTTGAACTATGATTGTCTTCTTTGCCTTTGCAGTGTTTGCATTATTTACATTTTGTCCTACCTATGCTCTAAAATCTGTAATAAGTAAACTAGAGCAGTAGATAGCAGGAATGGGCCCACAAGCTTCATATAGAAAACATACTTAAACGTCGCTTTTAATAAGAACCGAATAAATTATATGGTGTTAAAATGCTAGAACAGAAATTTCTGAAGACTGAAGACTGTCTATACAGGTACAATCATTGAGGTGTGGCATTTAATAACTAGGGATTCAACGAAGCAACTATATAACGAATATGAACATGTATGTAGCCGACCGAATCTGAAATTATACAGCGATACACGTACAGCGTAGACTAGAATAACCACGGCATCCTTAAGTTTTGTATAGCACAAAGTTTACCTACACGAGAAAATAAAGCTATTAAACATTAGTTCAATGTCCCAAGGCGAGATGACGCATTAGTGACCCGTGCATGCAAATCACAAGGAGAGCATATGTGTACATTAACGACAAATTTGTACAATAGCCTGAAAGACGTTGTTTTCGAAAGGAAGGGGGAAAAAGTAGATAATATAGATACATTACTGATAAAGTATAACTCCAACTAGCTTGAAAGTCGATTGTCTTTCATCAAGATTGTTAAAGATGTTTGCGAGGTCTCTCATCAGGTGTGAACTTGTTACTCGTGACGGAGGCAGTATATGAAGTATTCACGGAATTTGGCACCAATCCCTGTAGCGAAGGAAATAACTCGGATTAAGTACCACATATGTCGGCAGGTAACTTGTAGATTTCATAACTGAGGATGTTGGCCTGGACGGGCTAGATTTGCGAGGTTTTTATAATATTCCCAGAGGTGTTATAATTGGTTAATATATTCAAAGAAGAAAAGGGATGCCTACATGGACTAATTTACACGTACTAGTAGAGATGGGTCCCAAGAGATGTGTTTTTGTGCTTCGTTATATTGCGTTATTTCTTAACAAACCGCGATATCTAAAAAGGTAAACTGCAGTTATAACAGGGACCAACAATTTAATATTCTGGAACAGGGAATAAATCAGAACAATATATTTTTTTTCAGCTATTGACAGATGGAAATTACATATAAACCAGTATCAGTCACTGATACTTGTTTAGATATAATTTCCGTCTGCCAGTAACTGAAAAAATATATTGCTCTGATTTATTGCAAATAATACCATATTATACCATTATATTATTTGAAAAGCATAGCCATCTTTCTTCAAATAAAGGGAACTAATTTACCTCAGCTCACAATCAAAACACAACCGCCCCTCCCCATCCCCGTAAAGTAAATGGTCAGTACCTGACATTAGATGAATATGCTACCTTTATGTCAGTTGTTGAAGTAGTAATCAGAAATGGTAAATTAAGTGGGATGATTAAGCTTAAATTATTGCTGACATACTGTAAAAGATATTGTACTGGCATTAGATAACATGCAAATAAATCAAGAAAGTGTTGCCAGAGAGGCCTTTGATTCACTAGCTACACTATTGATAAAATAGACGGGAAACATTAAATGGGATGGCAACATGCGGACCAGATATTGATCAAAGAGGGTGAGTAAACTAAAAACACATTTACTCAACAAACGAGAAAATATTTAGTGGAAATTACGTACAATTCAAACTGAGTACAACTGCTCTGCCAATATGTTAATATTATTCGCAGTCTTCCAGCAGGAATACTTAAGTAAGCTATTCGCTAGCCATAGCTAAACGCTACATTTTTCTTTTCTTTCTCCGATGTTTTTCCCGAAAGTTGGGTTTGGACCGCATATCTTTCACAACCCCCATTGACTCCTACTCAGGCATATATACTCATGTATGTAACAGTGATGATTAATGTGTGGCAAATATTTCTTGAAAATAAATAACATTTTTGGAATATTTTGTAACGGAAAGATGAACAACATGCTGTCAATATAAAAAAATTTTAATCGAGACTTTGCGTACATTTCATACTGACTGAAACTACCGAAGTACCGATACAGTGAAAAAGTATCATGGTACGTTCCATCAAGCCCCAAGAAGTAAATTAGTATACAGGTAATACCAAACAGTTCTACTGACAGGCCAGTCCCGTTCATTTCAAAGAGCAAAAAGGGCCTGTTCACGGTTTTGGCACCACACAGTGTGCTTTGGTTAATAATGTTGACCTGATCAAAGTGGAATAAAATATTCTTAAAAATTCTTTAGGAAAGGTTGACAAGTTCTGCCTGCGATCTGATATTTTATCTGAGCTTAACTGTGAATATTTGCACCATTTGTACTATGGCTTTAACTATAACTTTGTTGCAAGATGACATCATATATTGGGGTTGATAGTGCATATCGTCCTGTTTGTATCAGCAGCGTTGAGTGTACTAATATTTTCCTCAGTTCGGATATTAAATATGAGTGCAGAAAAGTACTGTAAAAACACTACACTTTAATTGATTCCTGAGATTCCAGATAAACGTTTTATTTGATCCATCTCTACTACTTAATGCAATGACACGCAATGCCAATAATGGCACTGAATGAGTTCGGAAGGGAAAATCTATATATACGCTACCTAAAAGCGCCAATCTCAAACAATCTGTTGCATGTTTTGCTTGATGTTTTTTAATATCCCTATTAAACTTCCACCTGGTACATTGCAATACAAAATGTTACAATGCTTAACCACAGGAATTAATTACATTTGGATAAAACCCGTATCTTAGGGATTAGTCGAGATTAAAATGTTTCGTTTAAAATAGCGATAAGATATGATATATATTACATTCAATATTGGACTGGTATTGATTGAACATCTGCTGAAATAAATGACTATTTCAGGGAAGGACTAGTCTATAGCCGCGTTTTCTTTCACATGTTAAAGGTTTCAAAATATTGTACTGGACGGGAATAAATTAAGTAATGTAATAGATCAAATCTAAAATTAAAACTCACAACTTTTAAAACAAATTTTCTTTAAACTACTAAAACTCAGTGACCATTAATGAGGTATGTGTGCGGTTTTCATGACCGTGCCTTTAATCACTCGAGTTGTTTTGTAGACTGTTTTGTGTGTACTGCGAAAATTTCGAGAAAGTGCAAATATTCATTGGTATCTTTAACACAGTAGCAAATATCTCCGCATGAGAAAATACGAAATAAATAAGTTGCTCGTACAAGAGGTCAACAAACATAAATACATGCAGCTTAAAAAAAGAACCCCCCCCCCAAAAAAAACAAAACATTAAACATAGTTCATACCATCGTAACATTCATGTACATATAATTTTAGATGGCACTAAAACTGTATTACGAATTGAACTAGATATTGTTTTGTTTAGCAACATTGTATCAATTACTCATCCGTGAAGCCTAAAATGTTACTTTCTAAAACATTTTTTAAGCACCTCTATCTATATTATGCCAGGGAGACTACATCCCCTGCCATCGTGTTTATTATTTGATGCATTTATACTAATTTAGTAAGGTTTAAGATAAAATGAGAGTCTATTTAGAACAATTAGAAAAGGAAATCTGTACAAGCAAATAATTCTGAGTCGAGTCTGGCAAGGCTCACTACAAATAAAACTTAGTTTCGAGGTAAAATATACTTGCAGTATTTTCTGATTTCATCGACGATAAAGCAGCTTTGGAATTGTACATTAGTATAAAGTAGAAAACGTCTTAATTTATGAAGACAATTTCAAGTATTACGAAAGTGTTATACAGTGAAGAGAATTGTAGATACTGTATGTTCAACATTTACTTTTAATTATTGCATACTGTTACCAAATAATGTAAAGAACGAACACTAACAAGATTTGTAAAATTCAACAAATAATGTATTTACCTAGAGTAAATACGTTATCGTGAATTACATCGCAAACAGTCCTAAAAGTCTATAACAAGTCCAGTAATCCACATGAATTCCAGTTGTGCAGAGTATGAATTTCAATTTTGAATGCGCTGACGTACTAATAGCCATGAATGGGAATGATGTGCTAATAGTCTTAATCTTCCACAAAGATACAATCCTGAATGACCTTGAATGAATTCATTATAATTCCAAAATTGTGATTTAGTCCGAAACTGATGAAAAATAAAAAAAATAAAACAAAAATTGTTATTCCAATTAATACTTTAAGTAACAAATTATCTCATATCAAAAGTGAACAATACTAATAGACTGATTTTACCTCAGAAGTTAATGTACGAACGAGAACTTCTTTGACAAAAAACCCTAATATAGAAACATGTCACAAAAGAAGACATAGATGAGGGTCACATGGTTTTATTCACAACATTGTAAGTTGTATATAATATCTGATTTATAATTAAAGATTTAGTACAGATCATGGCACACAATAGTTAGACCAGGTATTCCCCAGCGGACAACGATCTGCATAAGCTCAAATTCAAGTAAACATTTGTACATTACTCGACCCTATCATCAGATATGGACAAAACTCAATCACACGATACAAATAAAACATACGTAACAATACCCATTATTCTTACATGCGTGATCTGCTTTTTATATGAATTTTATATCGGTATTTGCGTATTGGTAACTCTGAGCATGTTACAACATATGAGGATTTTCGTGAATAATTGAATCAAACTAGTTTAAAATCTGCATTGTTTTTAATTCCAGTCTCAGTGTGGAAGTAAATGTATTTCATACGAGTAGAAGTGTGGGTATGTAACAAAACTAAAAAAAAAGAAAATTTAGATTTGCTCAAAGTTGTGGAAAGAACCAGCTTTCTTCGGCCTTACGGCCGTGATACATATCTACATCGTATCAAATTCGTTCTGCACTCATATAAAAAACGAAACACGCGCTCTGTGTATTTATTCTCATGAAAATGGGGCATGCCAGGCCAAAATTGAAAACATCTTAAATAGATTATGGACTGCAATCAGTTCCATCAATGTAAGTGGGAAAATGTAAATGAATTAGAGGAATGTCATGCTTCCAAAGAAATTTGGCATCCGATTACCAACCAACGGATAAGAGTTCTGATTTTAAAGCAAGATATACACTCTTCAACGAACATTTTGTATGTGGTATTTTTTTGTATTCGTATACACTATGCTACTCTCATCTTGTTATTGTAGGAAACGTACACGCAAGCCATGGATAAATACATTTCAGCGATATTCAATAATGTAAATTTGTGTGCATGCTTTGTAGAATTAATAATGTCGTATGCTGTCCACCTTGTGTGTCCTTTATAGTGACCTATGGTGGTGTAAAATGGTAGTTAAAGGTATTTACTTGTCTGGACCTAGGAACGAATAAAACGTTGGCAAAACACGTCTGATGCGTTGTGTTCATGATATAAAACGAGAGCACTTGAAATAGTATTTAGCAATTAGCAGCAATTAGCAGCAGCTATCAAAATGACATGAACTAAAACATGTGTAGAATTAGCAGAATAGAGCCACCGTACGTAAGGGACAACATTTGATGTGTGGAATGTGCAGTATCAAGACAAAACTCATCTTATCAAAAACCTTACATAAAAGCATGCTCTGATAAAATGGATTGATACTGCAAATTCAGAAAGAGAAACGTATCACAACAACATGAAATCGAGGCACTCGTGTAAGTTTCGTACCTGCCCCTTTGCGAATATAAATCCAACTTTATCTTCTAGACAGTGGATATCAAATATCAGAACGGTAAATAACAGCAGAAGATATATGTTCATAAATAGTACACCAAGAACAGTATACTATGCATATTCAGTAGCAGCATATAACACGAAAATAATTTTGTATCACATATTGTCTCAAGTAAGCAGAAGATTAGTACATTATACGGAACATGTAGGCAATATAATATGATATGTCAGCATGAGATCAAACGATTGCGGTGTAGTTACAATGACGCCATGCGAAAACTCCAATGTCCTGAATTGACTGACCGACTCCGCAGTATTAATCCGCCTAAAGAGTGGGAAGTGTTCTAAAAAGGTAAAAATTATATTGGATAGGGCCGTGATTTAGCAACGTGCGAACTGAGGAATTAGTCTGTATAGTCAGCCTGCAAAGAAAGATATTTTACGCAATGTGGCATAACAAGTATCGAATTTACTAAACCACCAACCTTGTCTAACAAACAATGAAGAAACAGATCTTTAACAATAAACAACCTATTGAAAGTAGAATCAATAAACTACTTTTTTGGCCATGACAAAAAGTCCAAAACGTCACAACTGAGACCGTATCTAAATAGTTTTTGGATAGTGCACAACAAGAATCAGATAAAAATATCAAAATAGTTAGACTATATGCAAACCCTTACACTAGAATAATGTGTTTGCAGGGATTGGAGAAAACAATAATAAAGTGTTTCTTAAACCATGGAAGACGTTAGATAATAGAGTGCATAACCTGTCTATGAAAATCTGAATCTGAATATGTTGTTGGCATTTTAATAACGGACAAGAAAATGCAGTTGATAGGTTATAACCTAAATGTATGTCTAGCGGTAAAAATCAAGATAAAGAGTTAAGACAAGAAAGGGAATACAATATGTTATTTAAGATTACCAATGAACAAGTGGATTTGGATTAAATTATTGGAGAAATTTTATTACGTTCCATCGAGAAGCATCATTCCGAGAGTTGTTAACGTTATCACACAATACAATAAAATTGAAATAAGGCTTTCTGTAAGAGGAATTTAGACCTCAGGTGGAGAAAGGAAAACAATTTATTTACAATAACAAAGTCTATATAACGAGCGTCTGAAATTGAATTAAATCTAACAATTATAGAATCAGAAGACAGAGAAAGTTGTTGAATCCATGAAAAGTAGAGATATTAAGCCCAATAGTAAACTTAAATCTATAATCTATAACTAAATTTGAAACAGAGAGGAAACAAATTGCATTCAAACGTAACTGCAAGTGAATATTTAGCGAAGGAAGTGCAGAATCAATGGAATCCTTTAATAAAGACGTCAGTTGGTCTGCGTCTGAATCAACGTAGTGTTTCTTAGCCATTGTTCCTGGACATATATTTGTACAATAGACCTCCTTCAATAATCGTATTATTCATCACTCTACAATACAAAATATAAATTATATAATGTTAACAATTGGTGTTAATTTGGTCAGTCCATACTATTTTGCCATCGGCTACAGGAAATGCATGCTATTCGAAATTGATTTTCTGTTAAAGCTAATATGCGAGTCCTTTTTTTATATACTATGCTATAGCGCATGTTACCTTATATGACACCACATCTGTTAATTTCGAATATATATATATTGATCCATGTCTCATGTGTTAAATATTCCAGAGATGTCCATTGCAATCTCAAACACATACAAAATTTAATAAATGCTTGCTTAGGAATAGCTGGGAGCTGTACCATTAACTATTTAAGCTTTTCCGTCTTGTTCTACTTTGCATGATCGGATTACAAGCTTTTACGTTTCTTGCAAGGGCGTATTTATTTTATTGTAATTATTATTTCAAATATTATTTTTAGAAATAATATTTTTCTTTTTTCGTTGCATTTAGTATACTACAGCAACCAGCTCCACTAAATAGTAAAGTTTTCTAAATCTTTACACCATGTGTTCGTAATTCAAAGACCAGAAAATGTCATGAAATCGCGCCTTTAAGCGTTCACAGTGCAATATTGAACTATTATATCTATTAATTTCTAGAGTGTTTTTATTATACAGTTTAATTTTCTTGGTCTTATAGCAAGCAGATTGTTTTACGCGAATCTATTTACACCATTTCAGGCTGGAAGTATATTAGAATTTACTAAAATTTGTAAGTTTGTTGTTCATTTGTTTTCTTGTAGATACCAAGACCATGGCTTTCTGCATATATTCTAAGTTTCGTTGCTTTCATCATTTCTACTGGAATACTGGAAAGCAAATTACCACTACCTCCATAACAAAATGGGTCAAGCATCATTTTTAATAAATTTGTTGGTAAGAATGAGTGATGAAATTGGGGCAAAAATAAATGCCATAGCCTCCAATATATTTAATAACTGTTGTGATAAATCGGGTTAGCGGACAGTAATTTTGTCGGTTTTGTGAGGTTTAATATCTTTGTTCAGTATTTGATAGGGTATCCATGACAGGCCATGGCGGCCCATGGTGGCCAGTATTCTGATGGAGGAATAATCTAAGAAGATCCAAGGATGAACCATCGACCCAGGAGGTACTACTGGCAAGCTTTTGGGCATGCCCAGGTTTGTCAAGCCCAGATTTGAACTCCGATGACAAATGTGAGCCGTATGAATAATCTGTAATGGCAAGCTTCTTAAGCCATTTGTACACCAGGGACACTTCCACACAATAATAATGTGCAGTGATTGTTATTTTCATTTGAATCCCATGACTGCGATTTATCGACAAAAGTGTGTTATAGTTTGGGTTTTAAGAATTTGAATATAATAAAATTCTGTGAACTGCGTTGGCTTTATGTTCTAGGTTTACCATGTGTGGTAAGTGATGGTGGCCTACTGTGTTTCATACAAGTTTGAATGTCGGGGGAGGGGGGTTTTTGGTCCTAAAATTTCAAAGTCAGTGGTCCGTATTTTCTCATAAAAGTTTGAAGCTCTAGGGGTTTCCTAACATTACAATGAATGGAAGGGGGTGACGTCGGGTTGAAAAGCAATATGATTATCACTGGCCTGGGGTTTTCCATAGTATGGTGAAATCCGGCTGAAACGGGTTTAATAATTTAAACAAATAGATCAGGTTAACTGGCCATGGTTAAACTGGTTAACTGACATTATGTAATTAACGTATGGTCAGAGCAATTATGCATATGGTCAGTGCAAAGTCCGATCTTTTTTCTTGTTCAACACCTCTCTTGAGCATAAAAAAACACGCATTATTGTTAGGGAATGATGAGCACAAAAATGCCATGTATTTTATTGTACATATAGTACATGCCCCTTACCCATTACAACATTATATACGTGTATTAAATCATGTGCTTTTTTCATGTCGGATTACTGTGTCATACTAAGACTTTCTAATCTGGGGAATTGACTTTTGCTGCACATGCAAAGTGCCTTCACATGCCATGTGATTTTGACCTTGGGTTTCCTCCACTATCTGACTATACGAAGTGTACTGTGTTCTTATCGTTACATTGCATATAGGATTTGTCTAGGCTTAGTAGTCTTCACAATCAATGATCTTTCGTCTAGAGAGTGTTTAGTATTTGACGTTCTTTTTCTCTTTCTAACATCAGTTTTTGGTAGAACATTTTCCTACATAATTGCTCTGAATTTATTCTAAATTTCCATTAGGTCAGACGTAAATCATTGAAACATTGCTATCACATTTAATACAGCATTTTTCATGTAGCATTGGTAATTTTATCCGAAGATACGCTCTGGATTCAAGTGGACATCTACGTTATATATACTAAACAAGGCAATGGCGTTGCTTTTTAGTTAGATTAATTTAATTCAATATCTTCTTTCATACTACAAACATTTTAATTGTTTAACCAGGGTATTTCTGTACGTGCGCATGCGTAAACACGCTTGGGTTCATTTCTCTTCCATAATATTGGTGGACGTACCAATGTTGACTCGACTAAACGTCTTAGAAAGGAAACATTCCAACATGGTTTTGCGGAAGTCAAGTTCCGAGCGTGATCTGTGACAGACAGGAAACAGAAGTTAATATATAGGGACGATTTCTTGTATACACATTATCAGAATGAAATAGGGCGACTTAATATCCGCTACTGAATGGTTTATAGTCGTAATTTATTTTGCATGATTTATTGTATGCATCACATTTCATTTCCACTTAATATCCGTTATTGGAAATTACATTATATTCTAATCTTTTATTCATATGTCATCATCTCTGTTGGATGGATTTTTCTCGTTTTTTCACATATTCGTATGTTTTGTGAGCACCACAATTTATTTGTGAGCACCACAATTTCATCGATTTGTGTTTGATAGTTTCAAAATGTCAAATGCCCGCAAAATATCATTGAATGAAGACAAATTTCATATCTGACAAAGTAAGCAGAACAAATTATTGTAAGGACAATATGCTGTATGTACAAGGCAATATTTGAAGTTATTAGGCAGCTTGTGTAAAACTTTTATATGATATATTTAGGACGAAGATGTCACTGAAATATTAACATTTGGTGCATATATTAAATATACTTAATATTTATTTAAACTAAATTTCAAGCATTATATGGAAGAGTGATTGCTTTACAGGAGGTGTCATAATGAATTTATTAGTGTATGACGAAGTTCAATTTTATGTTTAGATATATTTATAAATCAACTATCATTTCATAATTGGGTATTTCAGGTGGGGGCTAAAATGTTTGCGTGGGTAAAGGGACTGTATAGCTGCTGTCTCGATAGCACAATACAATGTTCCGATTCTGATTAAAGCATTATGAATTAAAGTTTGGTTTGGATTTATACCGTCTTATAAAGTAAAATTATACATTGTTCATGTTATATAGAATAAATATTTGGAGATCTTTAAAACGTAAATGATTAATAATGTTTCCCTTCTGTTCTTTTTTTTTGTCTTTCTGTTCATTTATTGCCATAAATCATTGAGTCTTAATAAATCAATATATTTGTTGTAATATGCTGTAAGTGGATTATTTATTGTGACTATTGCTTAACTATGTGAATAGGAATACAAATATTGCGTATTGGAGTGGACATTTACATTCATATTTTGTTGCCTTATACCAATCAACCCCCGTGAGAAATAAAATCAAAGCCATTAGCAGAAATTAGTAATTTCTTTCGAGAAATGTGTGTACACGATAGTCATCGACTTATGATGATATTTTTGTCTATAATATTAGGCATTTGGCACAACAGTCCCTTTTAAGGCACGATCAGAACCAACGTGATTTCTGATCTGTTGGTTACAAAGTTTATGTTTAGGACAGAATGAGATAAGGAGAGAGGGTAAACTGTCTTGGAACAGACCGCATTTTTGATCTGTGGCAACTACGGGAGATAATTAATGCACATGACATAAATCAATCCCAAAGACGACCCATTCTGCAATTATTTAAGGTATCATTTTCACATGCAATGGGATACAAACCTACCTCTATTCAGCCCGTATGATTAATGATATATTTTTAATTTTTAAAAATTTATAAATATTTATTATATTTAATTGTTTTAATAAATGATATCACTTTGTTGCAAGCAAATACACTCATGTTCTCTATTACCTGTGATCTTATTATTATAATTCTGGGAAAGTGTCAAAATGATACTTATTCGCCACTGACAAGGAGAGACGTGACCCCAGCAAGAGTCGCTGAGCAATTACAACATATTTATAAACAAGGCGTAGTAAGTCAAATTCAATGACTAACAACTACTGAAACACTTGTCATTTTACTATTTCCTAAAACGTGATTTGGATATTTTGTAATGTGTTAAGATTGATAGTAGAGGGAATATTTATGGTATCTTAA
This sequence comes from Megalonaias nervosa, assembly GCA_016617855.1. Lineage (NCBI taxonomy): Eukaryota > Metazoa > Mollusca > Bivalvia > Unionida > Unionidae > Megalonaias > Megalonaias nervosa. The sequence continues at coordinate 14,346 of JAECUM010015497.1, forward strand.
TGATTGTGAACTTTTCTTGAGTAGTTTTCGCTATCGCTCTTTTCAAAGGTCTTAACAATTTAAAAGAAGAAAGCAATAATTCTGAAAACATTGACTCAATACTTCAGTAATACTAGTGGAACTGTTTATCATCGACATCGCAAGTACTGTATTAAATCACCTGGATGACAGGTTGCTTCGGTAGGTGCATATTCTCTTCATACAGATATACATGGATAAATGAGACTATTCGATCTTACGAATATTTTGCTACATAATCTGTGTAAAGTAAGAAACCAAAAGCATAGGCAACATCCAGCACTCGTACAGCAATATTTATCTTCGATGAATAATAATAATAATAATAATAATAATAATAATAATAATAATAATAATAATAATTATTATTATTATTATTATTATCATTATTATTATTATTATTATTATTATTATTATCATTATTATTATTATTATTATTAAGATAACTTAATAAAGTCAGAAGGGCATATTTTGTACATTCTTGATAACGAGTACATCAATTTCTTTTTTTTTGTTAGTGTCTCAAAACTGAATTATTTATTGCCAGTATTAAGATAAATACTTGAAGTAAACCTATATTTGAGAACAGCCAAAATGGAATAATGAAACATATTCTGCGCTCCTTCCGCTCCATTTGTGTCGAGCTTGGTCACAGGTGGTTTATTCACAAAGTATGCTGTTGCTGGATCTGTCGAAATAAGAAATCAGTTGAATTCATTTGAGTTCATAGTTTAAAACATTGTCGTGTTATTGTTGTCCAATATCTTGGTACGACGTCCAGTCAACGTGTGAATACGAGCGCTAGTATAAACGATGAGGTTCGAAAATTACTTGTCTCATTTACTACCGTGTGAAGACCTCCTTTAAATTGATGAATTACTAAAACGTATCAAAGAATGAAGTCTTGAGGAACAAACAGGCAGTGCCTACTATACACTTTGGAAACTAATATTGCAACTAAGCCGATTGATCACATTTGATTCTTCTTTGAAACTACAGGACAATTTGATACCAACAA
>JAECUM010015498.1:0-58690 GCA_016617855.1 Megalonaias nervosa
GAGAGAGAGAGAGAGAGAGAGAGAGAGAGAGAGAATGGAACATTGATTTTCTGAGACTTCATTAATTGGTATACATACTTTCGTTAATTCTAGCGTGAAGTAAAACTAATTGTTCAGACGTTTGTATGACTTGTTAATTTATTTATGCTCCACGTATCCCAATACTTTACTCGCGATAGAATAGTTTCATTATCACAACGCATATTGATTTTATCTATGCTATCGACAAACCGTGATACCTCTATACACTATTTATATCTCCCCGTGGATACAGGAAGACACCAGATTGAGACTTGCATGAGTAGTTATTGAATCCGAGACCCATTGATTATGACACTCCACTTACGGAGCTAGTCTAGATAGAGTCAAATGTATATAGCAACTAGTGTTAGTCTCAGGGTATGAATGATATCCATTGCTGAGAAATGGCACAAATGATTGTTCCGACCAATGGGAATGGACACTCCCTGAGGAAACGATATGTATTTGATGCGCGTAACATCACCGTGTAGTAACTTCACCGTGTAGTGTGACTTATCACGGAAAAATGTATATCATCCATATTTATAATATCATGTGTGTCAGCTAAACTTCCACCCGTAAGTTACCACAATCATGAAAAATGCCTTCCTTTAAGAATATGACAGTGTTGCATGTAAACGGAGAAACACTCCTATTTTCAGTAAGTTAAAAAATTGGAAATCTCAGTCTGTCCGTCTGTCTGCCCATATATATATATCTCTCTCTCTCCGGAGTATAAATAATGCTTTGTAGTCCTCTTATTTTATTTCTTTCAAACTAGGACATTGTCTATGTCATGAATTAGTATGAAAGTGTTACTGAATTGTTCCTTTCAAATTCAACACGTTGTATCTGTGATGAATTAGTACGAAAGTTTTACTGAAGTGTTCTTTTCAAATTAACACCTTGTCTATGAAATGAATTTGTACGAAAGTATTATAAATTCAAAGTGAAAATGCCAATTTTTTTCAGTGTTGTGAATAGAGTCCCAAATAATCCTAAATATTTTATCACAATTGCAAAACTGTAGAATGTTCCGAATAAAATTCCAATAATCTTGAATGTGTTGATGTGCCAAAATTCTTGAATTTGCTGATGTACCAATAGCCTTGAAAATATAACAACGATATAACCCAGAATGAATTTAAAATAATTTCATCGTAGTGTTTTAGCCCCAAAAGTCGAAGAGCAATTTCAATGAATAATTTTAAAATAAATAATTTTCTCAAATTATATCTGGACTCTACTAAAAACTCTGATCATAGAGTCTTAAAGACTGATATGAAACATGAATGAATTATTGTTCACAATATCCTATTTATGCTTTGCCAGTACCTACACTTTGTTTTGTCTTTACGTTTTTAAAATTTTGCATATCCATACTTTCATCCCGAAGCTGGAACTTTCTTAACAATATTTCTATCTGTGTTTTAACTGTAATTCATTAAATATCGTATCAAAGCCGGACAAGACTTTCTAATCAAATCCAAAGCACTAGAATTCAAATATCTCCTTTAAACCAAATACTGAATCAAAATATTCTTTATTTTAAGGAACTCTTTCTTTTTCATAAACTATATCCTTTCCTAAGCAGGAATTAAAACAAATGTTTCCAGTGTCCTTATTGAATAACAGAAATGTAACTCAAAAATTTGTAATAACTCCGAGCAATAATTGTAATTTTAGAGTTATCTTTCTGGCATTCAATATCTATGGTTTCTTTGTTGTTGCCATTAGCAGTCATCCCCTCTTCGATTATGTCCATGTGCATTTTAAGGTTACTGAAACCAAGAAATATTGATATAGTCTTGGTTTCATTCATACCTGTTATATAGTGGAATATAATATTATATGGATCTTTTGAAATATTGTAATAACAAAATCTATTATATTGAATGAAATATGTTATTTACCATCTCTTTTGTAAATGGAAATTAAAAATATAATTCCTTCTCATTATGTCTTTCCATCGTAATCAAGCTAGTCTTTGTGCTAGTATTCCATTTATATAGAGAAGCAGTACCGACCTACCGTCCCATTCATTTGTTCAGTTCACTATCATTTTAAATTCATAGTGACTTATTTCAATAAAGCATAATTTTTTACTCGGTACCTCATCTCATATATAGAATAATCAACTTAGTTATAACAGCGATTACAGTTTTATTGTATTTCAATACCTTATTGTATATCAGCTTATCTTTTCAAGGTATTGAAACAAAACCCTAGTAAACTTGCACCACACGCTGTAAGAGATAAAGAAAAAAATATGTCTACAATTAGTGAATGCTGAAAATCCTAGACTAGTATCTGAAACACCCGTTCCAACAGAAACACTGCCATACCAACTTCTACGAAGTTTTTATTTTTCTGCTGTTTTTTTTTGGTTTTTTTTTTTTGTAAAAATTCTTGTGAACCTTTTCCAAGTTGATTAAAAAATTCAACGTTAAGAGGATCTTTTATCGTTTGTGAATTTACATTCTATTGTCATTTAGGAACTTTTTTCTATTTTATTCAGATTTACTTTCAACACCTTCCATTTATTCTGCAACAAAGTTTTGTTAATTTACCTTCTAGATGTTTTCAAGCTACCTTCACGAACATATTCTATAATGCATAAAGGTTGTTGACTTTCTAACGCATCAAGGTCATGGTTTTCTAGACCTTGAGACATGTCTTCTTTGCGTTCGATGTACTTTTTAAAAAATGTAATGTATTTTAAATCTGAAATTAGTAAGCCAAACATAAATGATAAAAGGTCGGTAAAGTATATAATTCCGCTTCTTGTTACGAAATCATCTTTCAACTCTTTATGTAATTCCATCAAGATATCAAATGGAAGAAATTTAAGCATCAAAGATGTTATTCTTAGCAATTTTGCTCTTGATTTTGTATCACTTGTCTGTAAATTTAAGTAGTAAAAATGATAGAAAAACGCTTCGAATTAGTAGGATGGAGAAAAGAAAGAACAGATGATATCAACCACAACAACTTCTAGGCCTGAAGATATATTCCTGATGATACAGACATGCAAGAAATTGGGATAAACTAAACATCTGACGAGCACGTTTTATAGATGAATACTTCGAAAAGATTGAGACACCTTCTAGATTATTTGAATTTGTAAGGAGAACGAGGATCAAGAGGTAGTGCATATGCCGTGAAAATATTTTTCTTTTTAAAATTGAAACAATGATGTTATAAATTGATTTTCTGGACAAAGAGATAGCAGATTAACAAAATGGAATTTATAAAAATAGATCCAGCCATAAAACCTAAATTGAAAGAAAAAACGTTCAAAAAAATAAAATCATAAGATCAGCAATTGTTGAACATATAGAGAAGATGCTATAAGGTGAATGGTTAAAACGTCTGTTCAACGAAAATGGTGTAGCAATTGTTACTGTTTATGCAGCTATTATTATTATTATTATTATTATTATTGCAACAACTTGTGACCTAACCATAATAAATTTTGTTACACAATTAATCAGAGATACAAATGGCAACAGCGACAGAACGTTCATTAATAAATTGAAAAAGTTATGAAAACTTTTACTGGATATTTGTGTAATTTAACTAAATAAGCAGCAGCATCATTGCCTGGTATAATTGGTGGTGCAATTAATTGTGTTAGAACGACAGCCGATAAAAATCGTTTCATAAGTAGTTAATATTAATTATTATCTAGCTTACACATATATACACATTAGGATTAGTTTTTAGTAACAAAAAGGACCAGATATTAACTATCTGTCTTCTGTTTATTTTGTTGTAAATATAGATTTCACAATTTATTTTATATTTCATAGGTATTTGTATTCATAGAATTGTTAAATTACAGGGATAATAATCTAACCTTTAACCTTTATGGTTTTGCATGCATGTGCGTATGTGGGGGGAGCTCTGGGTTTGGTGTTGCGTGTATCAGAACTACTGTTCTGACGACTATTAAGACATGTTTCTCTCATGAAAAATTGACGATCCCTGAGCCATGTTTGTCTAATATAAATTGAACGTGCACTGTGACAAAACATTCGGTCTAAAATATATTTATAAAAACAAAATCAGATGACCGCTGACCCAGGAGTTACGCTTCTCAAACTTTGCCGTTGTGAGTATAACAATTATTAAGAAGGTTATCGAGTAAGGGTTTCAGGAAAACAAAACTTTACGTCAACCGATTCAGACGTTATGTTTCCCAGACAACTATTAGAACTTAATATGTATAAGAAGTGACATTTTTAATAACCGTATCATTCCAGTTCTTTTAAATTGATATTAATACTATTGTCAATGGTATTCAGTCCAGCGTACGATCGTGTGCTGATTATACATCATTATCATTAATTTGTGTGGGCCCATGCTTGGCTGCTGATGTATTGAACGAAGACGTACAAATATCAATTTTTGTATATATCAATGGTGCAGAAAATCTCAAAATTAACATCACCCTCGACTTTTAATTAATTATATGGTTTATAAAAAATGTCACTTCTCATTATCATTTAGGCATTACAGTGAATGAAGCTCTATCTCGCCATATACAGCAATTAACTACAAAAGCAAAGAAAGGTTTAGTTACACGGCGGAGTGTAAATTCAACTTCTATAAAAATCACTAGTCTCTTTATTTCACCGTTATCAGACACCTGTTGGAGTATGGGCATACCATCTGGGACAACTGCGCTCAGTATAAAATGAGTACAAGCTGTAGCAGACAGAATTATGTTTTGGGCAACAAAATCTATACTGTCTGCTATAATTGAGGAGGCGAATAAATGGCAAAGATTATCAACTCCGCCAAACGACTGTCGTGGAATGGAATCTTTTTGTTTTTGTAAATTCGGAACAACCCATCTTATTACTCTTTTAAGTCAAGCTTAAATACGAATCCGTTACTTTCAAGGTGAAAGATTACCACAGATTATGCACAGAAGACTTCGATCAGGTACAGGTCATTAAATGACGATCTATTTAAATAGCAACGGGTGTTCATCCATTGAAACAGAAATCGCTAAAACATTTTTCCAAACAGTGCAAAAGTATCTTAATATCAGAAGCTAGACAATAATATATCATAAACACAAAAGTTCATTTTTAAAGGATAACTTTTGCAATCGCTTGAGGTCAGTCAGGAGATTTTTCGGACGGTCGAAAATTACATAATAGTAACTAAGAGACTTGTTTAATCATTACCTGTCTTGAACACCCATCCCAAGAAGACCAACAACTTCATATTTTGTCTTTAAAGTATACGGTAAAATGTTTCTGCCATTAATGCGTATTAGATACTCTCTGATATTATTATAAAAATATATGTACAACTTTCATTTAATATTTCTTTAGCTGGCATCAGAATTTGCAATGATCTATTTTCCTTACTTATAGCCATCCCCATTATCAAATTAATGTTTATTCGTAATGCGGAGATAACAGTAATTCTTGTTTTTTTTATATGTACTTTCCATGATGACCTCTGCAAATCAGTACTGTTGAAATCAATTGCTTCTCCTGTATGACGTGAAACGACGGTAAGAGGTAACACATGCACGGAAATGACTGATACAAGAAGCATATGTAGATAAGTGGGATGGAAAAGTTTTGATTCTCTGTTTTCGTTATTGTTCTATAAACAAGGGTATAGGTATTTTAACCTATTGGCTTGCCGGCAACTGTAGGAAAAGGAATCGATAAGAGTGAAATATAACATTCTTATTGTAATTTGATTGTCTTTGTTTACTTTTCAATCAATTTGACTACCATATGCGTCCTTGGATAAAACAAAATATACTATCTTTCTGGCAGATATCTTTTGATGATACTTGTTGCTTTGATTTCAATCAATTAAACTGCAACGCCATACGTCGCATTTGGCAAAGCAATCCACAAGTTCAGAAAACTGCGAAATACATATAAGTCCGTACACAATACGTACAGTTTGTTCCACAGAAAACTATATAATAATATCGCATATTAGATAAGAAAGTTTCTACAGCAGGTATTTGATATAAATGCGTGATCCAGTTCTGATAGTACTGCATTGTTCTCTCCATAAGTATGTCTTGGTAAAGCATAGATCTCTACACAAGAATGTGAATCTGACGCATCAATATTAAAGTCACGTTGCTATGATGATTTAGCTACGTATATATTAATGTATTTTAAACGGATAGTTAAAACAAGGATTAACAATAAATTCAAGTCACAACATGGAGAGAGAGAGAGAGAGAGAGAGAGAGAGAGAGATGTGAGCGGTTTTTGAAGGATATCGAATTACAGCTATATATATTCGGCATGAAAAGTAAATCTTACTTTTTGAAATTGGCCTTAATTGGGGAAATGGAAGGATTAAAGTAGGTTATTAGCATTGTCACCAAAACAGAATATATACAAATATCGATTTTATGAACAGGTAAAAGTCATCTGAAAATACAATTAAGAGAAAAAGAGAGAAAAAAAAAATAATGCGCTCCGTGTCAGGTGGTTCGTGTAATATAAATTGGTTAATTAAAAACATTCAGATTCATCTATCACTATGAAATATTTCTCTCAAAAGGGATCAATAAGTTGCACGAACACATTCAATAAAATGGTGATTTTTAGTCTGTCTGAATGAAACACTGAATCAGTGTGGTTTATCAAGTATGTACATAAATTAGTCTCTAATGAAATTCCTGCAGTTCTTTCCATCAGTGTATGCTCAGTGCCATCATTTGCATATGAAAAGGGAACTGATGAAAACATACTTCATGTCAATGTTTATCTGATTTATGAGACATGCTAATTACATCACGTTCAGGCATTTCACGTTCATTTAAATGTCATTAAATCCCCTGTTGCATCACCATGAAATCTGAAAAAAATTATACCACAAAAAGTGGTCAATAGGCAGTACAAGCTGCTGTACATTTTGTATTTAATTTAATTCGTTTACAGATGTAAATATTGTTATGTATTAATGATTTATTATTTTCACTTGCAGCCTTTCATTTTCCTCAGGGACTAATTAGATATGTCTCATGGCAAATGGCATTTCAAAGTCAGCCGTTGGCTAGTATATATCCGTTATTTACATTGTGTATTGGTGACCGTTTGAAAATGAAGGAATGTTAAAACAGCATCCTAAATGGTAATTAGGCAAGTGTCAATATGCTGGTACCTCTGCAATGCTACATGTTGATGTCAGTAAAAGGGCACTAAATGGTGTAAATGTGTGTCAGCCTGGTGTGTGATAATGTGTTGCTTTATGACAGTAAATCTACCAAATACAAACTGCCTAAAACAGGACTCAAATATTCAAAAGATTTAACAGATGTTATCTGTATCAGACAGACGTTCACTGAAATGATAATCTATATGGTTTGCTAACTTTCCAGCTAAAGTTTAAACATTTTTTCCCTGTGACTTTGACCTATTTGACCTTCAGTTTTTAAGGATGGTCCTTTCCCCACTGTACGAACGTGGAGAAATTATAACGACGTTCAAAGGATATAAAGGAACATGTTGCCTTAAAAGTAATTAAAACAACTAAAATCTTGGTATTTTCTGCAATTCTTGGAAATTCTTTTCAGTCCAAAGAGTGTCAGTTCCTTTGAGGGACTCTTTTTCTTTTATGTCATGTGTTTTCAATGTATAGATCTTAATCCATTTATGTCCAAACTTGTCATTGGTAAGCTTTCATTTATGCCGAAGTTCACAATTAGCACTTACATTGACAAAGGAACATGTTATACTTCAATAATTACTATTTTTATATCTTGGATATTTCAGGTACTTTCTTCATCAAACAAGTAACGACACATTAAGAAAAGTAATCGTTGTACTGTCCTCACTCTCATGTTCGCCAAAGTACAAAAGTATGAAAAATGTGAGTATTGAAAACCATTTTAACCAGGAGTGTTCTGCTGTGCTATTCAACCATTTCCATACTTAACAAACATGTTCAAACGAAATATATCTGTTATTGTAATTTTGGCAGTGCGCTTACGAAGGCTTCAAATATTTCTTACTTTCTTTTATCGGATGTGTTCTCTAACACATGGAAAATAGTGATCTTGTATTGCTAGAATTGAGGATGTTAATGGCCATTTGAGTTTTGCTGGCAGTGTGTCTACATATCTTGTAAAACGGATACTTTGACAATAAAACACCCATTATTTCACATTCGTTATCATCAAGCAAAAGACTTGTGCATGTTATACTACACTTTAGGACGTTTTGGTGCTAGGTCAAAAGGAGAATATAAATATCACATTTGTGTCAACACAGTATATTGAACATTTTCCTATTGAAAATTATTATGTTTCGCCAGTAAAAAAGAGCGTTTTATTTGCTGATGTGTTACTTATTTGTCATAAACCATTTGCACATTAGTTATATCCTATCATTTTAAATATTTTTGTCCAGACCATGATGAAAACAATGTCAGAATGAACACCGAGTAAAGAATTTTTTTAAAAAGGGGATTGTGCTATCGGAGGCGTCTGAATAAAGAGAAAGGATAATATTTTCTGGAAAGAATGTGCAGCCAGAATTAATACTTCTTTTCGAACCAACAGGTCATGTTTATAATAATTTTGATGACATATTTAAGTTGTATTGCCTAGTTTGTATTGAAAGGAAGAACAAAGTTTCTAGGTAAAACTTGGTTAATGCTGAGGATTAATTCATCACATGAAATAATCTATCTGATTTTAATATATATGTTACGGAAAAGTTTTAACAGGATAAATTTTAAATTGTTTTTATTGTTAGATGGACATTTTTTATTTAAATGATTGAATTATTTCAAAGGTTATTTAATGAAAAATGTTGTTTGCTTCTCTCTCATTTATTCCTGTTATCTTATAAGGTTGCAATATTTAAGCCTTTTGTACCTCCTTGGCATAAAAGAGTTGCAACCGTACAGTGCATAACAGTACTTGAGAAAACCAACGTAAATAGAGTTATTAAAGTTGATTGGAGACTTTACTAAGTCAAGTAAAGTCCATGCTGACTTACTGAAATTAGAGAGCCGAAAATGTAATGTTTCATTGTCTAGCAGAAATGTTGATTTTTATTGCTTGGGGATTAATTGTGAGCATATGGTTGATGATCAAAGATATAAAGAAGACAACGAAGAGAAGATCGAAAACTCTTCTGCATTTATTTATGTAGGAGTGTATAGAGAGACATATGTAAACTGATTTATTTTCTGGTACATAAGTGCCGATGGCATGGTAACATATTATATCTTCGTTCAAACATGTTAAACTCAATGCTGCTAGACAGTGCATTTGTAATATGACAAGTTATGACAAGTTATCATTAAGGATTAACGACAGAAAATAATTATACACTATGTTAGTGGTAATGAAATCGTTAAAATGTTATTATATAATTGAATTGTATTTAATAAAGAAGATTTTGAACATGTAAGGAAATTATTACATCTCTTTTCCTCCTATATCACATCTGTTTACCTATTTAGTGACCTTGGAACCTAATATTGCTCCATTTCTGGAATGAACACTTCAATACTCATGCAACTTAGGAATTACCTGTCGTAATTGTTTGAAATTCTCACATCCTTTTAAGCCCCATAACCACTAATTATATTGTATCAAAATATATATCAGTTATAGGTAACGATTACCATTTTTAGTAAAGCTTCCCAAACCATGTTAATGCTGAATACAGCATTTAGTTTACCAGTACATACTTGTCCAATTATGATTTTTCTTGCGCTGATTTGATTATTCATGTATTATGTTTGCATTTTACGACATATATGGAGAAATAGAGATAAACATTTTTATTTAGGTAAATATGTATAATGCATTACATATTATGAATTTATCAATTAATGAAGATTACAAAAATATTAGATTTAAATTGTTTTTGATATGTCCAAATACGATTGTATAGCTGCAAGGACCAGGCGTATTGCAAAAGGCATTGTTTGTCATATATATGGAATATAACACATTGCTTATATTACTATACAGAGAACCTGTGTCTCAGAGCTGGATGCATGACAAGGAACAGATTTCAGCTAAAAATCACACAGCTAACAATGTCTATGTAGTCTCCTGGCGTGTAACCTATATTGTTTTTCAATGATTTCTGTTTAATGTAGTTCTTCCATTAAAGAAGGAAAGGCAGGGTGAAATAAATAATAAAGCATAATTTACTCAGATGTCACTAGGTCTGTTGCTTATTTTGTGTCTGCATACCAGCTTGAATTTTCCACAATCAGACTTTATATATGGCTTGCCTGTCAATTTTATGGTCCAAGGTTAAGGGCACTATGTCTGAAAGAAAACAATCTTTCGTACAAAATTTTCAGTTTTTGCTAGGGTACAATTACTAACCTAGTTAAGCATAAGCCACTGAAGTTAGGTAAAGGCATAAACACTGAAGTTAGGCAAATGAAGTTTCATAGATATAATGTATTGATATATACATGACGTAGTTCAGGCGAGTATAAAGGTTCTGCGGTATTACATCAGCTGTAGCCAAAATGTATTGATTCCATAATGACTGGAAGAGTTATTTTGCTAATTACTTAATGTATGATTGTTCCGTTCATTAGTAAAAAAAGTCCATATTATTCTTAAAGTTTTTATTGCTCAGAACAATCAAGTTTGTAATCATTCAAAATTATTAATAAAAGTTTGGATTTGTGTCACTTTCATTGAAAGAAATGAACAGTTCCACCGAAATGATGGAATAAATGCCATTCCAACTATTAATCATAACATAATCAGGCAAAGGTTGGTATTAATACACTATTCTCTGATTAAAGTACTAATTAAGTATATCTCTTAAATATTCTGATTGCTTTGAATTTGTGACCCGAGGTTCGGGTTTGGAGTGTGTGTTGTTGTTGTTGGAAGTTAAAGATGACGTGATGGAGAGTATGTTTGTGAGATTTCATCTCCTTCTTCTACACAATACCCCTATCTTTTGATAGTTTGTGTTAGATTTTAGACACCACACAAGGCGTGTTTGGATTTTGTGTATGGGTTGTTGTTTGATATAAGGTACGTTTGGATATTATCTTTGTGCGATTTTATCTTCTTCGTTTACAATATCACCCCTATCTTCTTGACAGCAGATGTGGGATTGAAGAGACTACACAAGGAGTTTTGGATTGTGTGTTTGGGTATTGGATTGTATAGATGGTGTGCTGGATAGCATGTTTGTGAGATTTCGCCTCCTTCGTTAACATTCTGCGCTAACACCAAGGCTCTTTGGATAGTTTGTGTAAAGGGTGTCAGATGGTATTTTTTTTTTAAAAATTCTTAGCTCACACAAGGCATTTTGGAGAGTGTGTATTGGATGTTGGCTGGTATAGGTGGTGTGATGGATAGTATTTTTGGATTGTGAGGAATAGTAGGTTTGTGAGATTTGATTTTGTTTTTAAAACTCTAAGCTAACACAAGTCGTTTTGGATAGTATGTGTATGGACCGTGGGTTGGTTTAGTTGGCGTGTAATTGTATGTTTGTGAGAATTCATCTCCTTTTCTTACTCTCTAAGCTAACATATGGCGTTATGGATAGTGTGTGCATAGGATGTTGGGTAGCAAAGGTGGTTTGTGGTTTTATGTATGCGAGATTTCATCTACTGTTCGTACACTCTAAGCTAAGTCAAGGTGTTTTGGTTAGTGTGTGTATTGGATGTTGAATGGTATAGAAAGTGTGTGTGAGTATTTCTGTTAGATTTCACGTTCTTCGCTTACACTCTAAGCTAAAACAAGGTGTTTCGGATAGTGTGTGTATGGGGTGTTGGATGGTATAGGTGATGTTTTGGATATTATGTTTGTTGGATTTCTTCTCTTTCTCTTCCATTCTAAGCCTACGCAAGGCGTTTTGGATAGAGTGTGTATGGCGTGTGGGATAGTATACATGGTGTAATGGATAATATTTTTATCGTATTAGGCATAGTAAGTTTGTGAGGCTTGGTTTTTGTTGTTAAAAATCTAAAATAAGACAAGGCGATTTGTATAGTGTGTGTATGTAGTATTCGTTGGAATAGGTTGTGTGTGTGTGTGTGTGTGTGTGTGTGTGTGTGTGTGTGTTTGTGAGATTTCATCTCCTGCTCTTACACTTTAAGCCAACACAGAGTGTTTTGGATTATGTGTATGGGGTGTTGGACGGTATATGTGGTTTGATGGTTATTATGTTTTTGTGGCGCGACGGATAGTAGGCTTGTAAGATTGGATTTAGTTTGCTTTTAACCCTTCTCCGTTTGGTCCGTTAGTGTGTGTGTGTGTGTGTGTGTGTGTGTGTGTGTGTATCTTTTTCCCTAACAAAAAAATCTCCCTACTCAAATATGTGTTTGTATGTGAAGGTTTAATAGTGTGAGTATAAACACGTAATAACTTTCCTTGTGTGATAGTGTGTGTTTGGCATGTTTGGTGATTCTATGTAATTTTTGTGTCTTTAAAAAGGTTTCATTCTTAAAACTTATGTGTTGGTATTGAGTTTATTGTGTTTTGTTTGTACTGGTGTGTTGGTTTGTAAAAAGTTGAAAAGAGAGTTTCTTGTTGGTCACCGCTATCTCTTGGATGTTTTGTATGTGATGTGTAGATTGTGCTAGAGGATGTTTTCCTTTACGTCGGTGCTTCAGGCATGTAAAGAGAAGCGTTCATGAAGGCCCGCTACCAAAACAAACGTGATCCTTACGATACCGCCTCGTCGTCAAAAACTAAACCTACATAGTCACCAAATTAAGATAATACAAATGGAAGGGCAAACCTTCCCCGGATTGGTACAAATTGTCGGAAAACGGATAAGTACACTATGTACGCAAAATTCATATTCAACAATAATATCCAATGCAACAAAAATTAAAACTCAATGAGTGCTTTACCAATTGAATGAGTGGCTCACACAACATTGGTATAAGGAAGTCCATTAGCATAACTGGACTAGATGTGACATTAAACCCGACCTTGCCGTTAGGTCGGGGCGTGTGGTTGCGGGTCTTGGTGTGCCCTGTGTGGCTGTCCCTGGGGCTCTTCTGTGGTGTTTTTGCGCGGTTTTTCCGGGTTCCGCTTCCTCCTTTCTTCGCCAGCTGTTTGCCGTTTGGATGTAGACTGAATATCAAAGGTCAGGGGTCTATCGGACAAGCTATGGTAAAAGCTCAGCTCGGGGCTAAGTGCCTCTTTAGGGGGGCAGTGTCGCCCAACCGAGGGCGGCATCCAGCCATGGCCGAGTGCCCCTCTTCAGAGGTTATGCCCAGCCTTGGGCCTAGAGTGCCCCAATTGGGGCCTCTGGTCCAGCCCTGGACCCACAGTCGTAAAGCACATAGTGCATAAACGACTATAATCCCTCAAGTTCAAGTTCATTCGCGCTATCCAAAACAAACGTGATCCTTACGATACCGCCTTGTCGTCAAAACAAAACCTACATAGTCACCAAATTAAGATAATACAAATGGAAGGGCAAACCTTCCCCGGATTGGTACAAATTTTCGGAAAACGGATAAGTACACTATGTACGCAAAATTCATATTCAACAATAATACCCAATGCAACAAAAATTTAAACTCAATGAGTGCTTTACCAATTGAATGAGTGGCTCACACAACATTGGTATAAGAAAGTCCATTAGCATAACTGGACTAGATGTGACATTAAACCCGACCTTGCCGTTAGGTCGGGGCGCGTGGTTGCGGGTCTTGGTGTGCCCTGTTTGGCTGTCCCTGGGGCTCTTCCGTGGTGTTTTGCGTTGCTTTTTCCGGGCTCCGTCTCCTCCTTTCTTCGTCAGCTGTTTGCCGTTTGGATGTGGACTGAATATCAAAGGTCAGAGGTCTATCGGACAAGCTATGGTAAAAGCCCAGCTCGGGGCTAAGTGACTCTTTAGAGGAGCAGTGTCGCCCAGCCTAGGGCGGCATCCAGCCGTGGCCGAGTGCCCCCCTTCAGAGGTTATGCCCAGCCTTGGGCCTGGAGTGCCCCAATTGGGGCCTCTGGTCCAGCCCTGGACCCACAGTCGTAAAGCACATAGTGCATAAACGACTATAATCCCTCAAGTTCAAGTTCAAGTTCATTCTCGCTATACCTTTTTTGGCCGTGTGGGTGAAAGAGGATGGACGTGTGCCATGCTGCTCTCGCTTTCAACAAATTTCTTGGATTTATACTTCAAGAAACTTCAAGAAAAGTGAGGAAAAACAACAAAACAGATGAAAAAGGATATACACACAGGATTTATTCAAGGTTTTCGCCGAAATTGTGATCCCAGGACAAAAAACAGCAATCAACACTACGAAGCACATGGCCGCAGCTACAGGGGGTCACATCTCAGAACAAAGGAACAAAGGAAACTGACCACGGACTGGACAGACTACACCGCGCACACAGAGCATAAGGTAAAGAAAGCATTTTACAAATACAATCACAACTAAAATTATAATTAGGATACAATTACAATTACAAAAACTTTTCCATGATTTACATTAATTTAATTTAATTAAAGAAATGTAGTTGATCGTACTAGTTTAAACACCATTCAATCAATAAAATATGCCCTTGCTTTAAACGACAATAAAGTTTAACATAAATGACCATATATCAATACCAATCTATTAACATTTTAACCCAATAAAGTTATCCCTACACATACCCCGCCATAGTAAAATCGAATAATTACACCGTTTTAATCCCTAGCATGCATTCTAGCAGCAGAGAGGGTGAACCCTACAACTTTGTAGAGACCTTATTTTTGAAAATTAAGGGTTCCTACGAAGGCTGAAAAAAGAAGTTTTTGCCTTAATAATGAAAACTTCTTTAATTGACCAGATTTTTTCACAATCTGGTCACTACGCGTATGTCGTTCACCCTCTCTGCTGCTATAAATTAAACAGCCAGTATAGATATTATCAATAATGAGTATTGGAGAACCACACTCAGCTAAATTAGCTCGAGAACGACTAGAGGCAATTAAAAAATATCTACCCGTTCGTGATTCTGTTAAGCAACAACTACAATCGCGTCAGGAGTCTCAGGTGGAATTTACAGAGGGTACAGAAAAATTATTTAAACCTATTACAGAGACAACTAAACCTCTTCTTCCAGTATCTGAGAAAATTGAAGAGGCAACTGGAAAAATAGCGGAGAGAACTAAAAAAACAAAAAAGATTCTACGAGAACTTCCAGCTGAAATTGCTGCTGCTCAACCACAATTACAAGAAGAAGTACAACAAGTACTTGAGGGTATTGACAAAGTTCGTGAGGAGGTCGGTGACGTAATAGATATTGTTACGCCAAAGCCAAAGCCAAAGCCAAAACCACCAGCCCGATTAACCGAAGTTGGTCATAAGATACTTCGAGAAAACCCTGTAGCGGCTGCAGCAACAGGATATCAACATCGTGATATATTATTAGATCCAGACACCGCTAGTGTTTATGAAAAAAATTGGGTTTCCTTTTATATTTCGAAAGTCCCGTGGTATATCTAGAATCACTGATAAATATAGAAATGATTTTGAAATTTTTATGAGACAAGTCGAAGAGGCTAAAAGAGCGCCATTACCCGGAGATATATTATCGCCAGCAAAATTGCTGTTCAGACCACCTCGTATTGAGGAGGAAGAAACAATAAAACAACAACGACAAAAAACACCAGAACCATTTGAGCAATCACGAAGTAATTATCCACAACAATCTGAACCACCATCACCACAACAACGAGAACAACCATCACCGCAACAAGAACAACAATTTCAAGAATTGATGAAACGAATTCAATCACCACGACAACGACAACCAGTTAGAACAATAGAGAAAGAAAAAGAATATCAAGATCCTGGCGCAACTGGAAGTGGTCTAGGAAGTGGTCTTATTACTTGTCCCAATAATGTCCTTGCTGATGTCGATCGACTAGAAATTCTCATCGGAGGAAAACGAGCTGGTAATAATTCCCCAGAAATCATTAATGAAGCAGCTGATATTTGCAAACGATTATTTAGTGGCGGCATCATGGATATTAATGTGTATCGATCCCTCATTAATGAAATCGCCGATGAGTATTATAGTGATTAAGTATGTAATTAGTGATAAAAACAATTAATAATAAAATGATCGTGCATGGTACTCAACGTGGACCTACCATGGTCAGGGTAATAAACTCTCGATTACCGATATACAGAGCAACCTACGGAGATGGACTAGGTGATATTGTTCAGGGTCTGTTTACGAGAATAGCCCCAAAAACAATACCGATTGCAAAGCAACTAGGAATGAAAGCTATTGATGTTGTTCGTGAAAAAGGTGTAAGCGCTGTTGGTAATATTGCTAGCAAAGCGTTTTCAGCGATCAAAGATAGACTATCACGATTAATACGCAGACCGGTCCGATCTCAACCTGTGAAATTGCCCAGCACTGAAGTGATGCCCGCAAGCGTAAGTAAAATAATAAATCAAGCCGCTAATCAAAAACTAGCGGAGTTAGCTGATATCCCGATGTCTGAGAAGGAAAAAAATATAACCGCTAGTCTGATAGCAGGAAGTGGTCTTTATGTTAGACGAAGACGATAATAATAAAGATGTTCAAGCGTATTTCTAACACCGCGTTTGACATAGACGCACCAGTTCTCAAAGATGAGTCTGTGCGCGATTATCAGTATTATTCTTATGACGCACGAATTCCAGATCAGCGTGGACGAATCGAACTACAGGTTCAGGATACAAGTAGATATTTCTTACCCGCTGAAGCATTTATTGAAGTCGAAGGTGAAATTATAAATAACGCTGTTCCTGCAGTACCAGTAGCATATGGAGCTGATGTTAGTGTCGGCTTTGTTAATAATGGTATTATGGCGTTATTTGACAGCGCTACGTACATGATTGACGGGAAAAATATTGAATCAATTCAGAAAGACGTCGATGTTGCCACAACAATACTTGGTCTTGCGAGATACAGCGACGATTATTCAAGATCAGCTGGTCCATCAATTATGTTCTCAAAAGATACTTCTAACCACCCTGATAACAATCAATACAACATTAGACGACCAAGAAACAACCTCAATAACGCTGAAGCTGATGTGTGGCCGGTGGTTCATGGTTCTAATCCAAATTTCAACTTGGGATTTGCAGCACGTCGATCAATGTTAAGCGGTGGAAGGGGAGTATTTTCATGCGCAATTCCACTGTCACATATCTTTGGATTCTGTAGAGATGTCAGAAAGGTTATTTTTGGAGCCAAACATACAGTTGTACTAGTACGAAAAGGCAATGATAATGATGCAATATGGCGACCTGCTGGTGCTGGTGATGGTATAGTAATACTAACAAAACTTTCCCTGTGGATGCCAGTGATGACTCCATCGATATCTGAAGAACAACGATTACTTTCTTTCATGAGTCAAGGCGGTAAATCAACGTTGTCATGGTTAACAATGACCACAGATGTTGTTCAGAGTGCAATTGATGGTTTATTTACATGGCATATAGCTTCTCAGCAAGGTGTTTCTGCACCAAGACATATATTTATTGCGTTTCAAAATGCTGTACGAGTAAACGATCAAGCACATAGTCATATGATATTTGATAAACTCGGTGTTTCTGAGATTTCATTAAGAATAAATGGACATCAAGAACCATCCGAGGATATTTTGTTAAATTTCGATCAAAATCATGTAGCACATGCATATCATCGTCTTATGTCGTTCATGGGACGTGATCAAAATGTTGATACTGGTTTACAAATATCTCAGTTAGATTTTACAACGCTGTATCCGATTTATTACTTTTCTCTAGAACATTTAGATTTAACAAGACAATCTGTTGTAGATATTCATCTTCGAGCTCGTGTGTCAACAGGAGTTATTGCAAATTACAGAGCAATTGCTGTTATACTCAGCGATAAATCGATGTTACTCGAAGGTGTTGGTGGACGAATGAGAGTTATTGATGCTCCAGTAGAAAACATGTAATTAGATCGTTCATAATAATTATAAATGTCATATCATCACGTTAGTGTAAGTCTGACTCCTGGTCAGATTAAAAGCTACAATCATCATCAAAAAATAATCGTGCGGTAAAAATATCATTAAAAAAAGAACAAATCGCGGGTGGTCCGAATAAGCTATCGCTGACTGAACGTCAGTATAATCACTTTAATAAAGCCAAGCGATTAAGACTGGTGTACGACTTGATCTTTCCGCAGCGGTTATTAAAGACATCGCTAAAACGGGTGGTATATTTCCGCTTCTTGCAGCAATACCAGCATTAATAGCAGCTGCAGCACCAGCTGTTGCAAAGGCAGCTGCGCTAGGTGCTGTTGGAACAGCTGCTGGAATGGCGTTAAAGAAAGCAACCGGAAAAGGAATCAAAAAAAAAGGAAAGGGTCTAAGATTACCAGGGACTGCACACTGGTACGGAAAGGGTCTAAGATTACCAGGGACAGTTTACTAATAACACCCATGTCCAATTTTGATTTACTTAATGCTGCTAAGCAATTAAAAATAAAAAATTTTAGAGGTGTTTTTATGCGCGATCAATTACCTACCGTTGCAATGCAACATGAAACCGGTATTATTAATCTCGATAAAAATTCTGGCCTAAGCACGCACTGGGTCGCATATGCAATTGATCCACGTGGAATTATTTATTTTGATTCGTATGGATTAGCACCACCAAAAGAATTTTTAAGGTACGTTACCGGCGATATTCCAATCTGGTATTCAACGCTACCAACACAAAAAATAACTGATCCTCCAATATGCGGTCGTGAAACCCTCGCTGTGCTTGATGCTGTATCAAACTCAGCAGCACCGCCTCATAAAGTCGTACACGCGTTCACTACACTACGTCATAATACTTAAACTGATATCAGTAAATATAATGGTAGATATTTACGGAAGATCCTCAGGTAAAACTCAGAAGGTCGATTTATCTAAATATGCAACCATTGATCAACTCAGAAATGAAATCGATGATTTATTAAATATAACGAGTGTGGATCAAAATGAAGTCGTCGTTTTTCAGGACAAACAAGGACGATTAAAAACGAGTAATATACAACTACTAGATGTTCTTATACGAATTCCCAACGCGGTTGTTAATAATATGGTTACTTTTACTGATCAGGGTAAAATACAGGATTCCGGTAAATCGGTTAACGATTATGTTAAGAAAACTGGTGATGTATTTACCGGTGACATTATTATGTCAGGAAGAAAAATTACGTATCTTGGAGATCCAATCGCAGATACAGACGCGGCAACAAAAAAATACGTCGATGATCAAGAATCCAAGTACGTGTCAGTACGCGGTGGTATAATGCGTGCATTTCTCAACATGAATAGTAATGGTATTAATAATCTCAGAACACCAGAAACAGATTTTGACGCTGCAACGAAGAAATACGTCGACGATAAGGAAATTCCAATAACTACTTCGTTAACGACTATCAATGATGGAATTACTGCATTTAGAACTGAATATAATAATCACATACAAACATTTCTAAATTTTCGTAGAAATGTAAACAGATCTATTAATGACTTTTTTGGAAATCCGCCAACTGTTATTATTAATCTCGCTGACATTAACGCAAGACTCAACGATATCATTAGTGGTATTCCTAATATTATTCAAAAAACTAATCTCGTTAAAATTCCTCACAAGCAGATCATTAATATCGTGTACACAGTCGCATCAGGAAAAGCAACATGGACACCGGAAAATAGCACCCTTAAACATACCGCAGAGGTCACTGGTGTATATAGATTATCTATATTTTGTGCTGAAAAATTTACTATATTTACCACATTTACATGGCGTCATTCAACCGATAGTTTTTCTGGAACTGTGTCTATAGTGTTAAACAAAGATGCTGAAGAAACGTTTATGCTGATAGCGAATGATAAAAAGTTAACCACAGCAGATTATTGGTGGTGTATAGAATTCATAGCTGAAACTCCTCAGTTAGTTACCTAGATAAGTATAATGAATCAAGAATCATTTATCGACGTTCAACGTCACAGATACGCTCAAGTATGTGAGTGTCAAACTAAACTAAAATATATCATCGACGATTACACGATAAAGGTAAAAAAATATCGTCGTCGTATGGTCGTTATTGATATAATGGTATACTCGGTTTCTGCTGTTATTGCTGGAAGTGGATTAATATTATCAACAATAACGATGACAGCGCCTGCAGTTGTAACGATTATAGTTTCAACAGCAACAACATGCGCAGGTATTTTCAGTATTATCTCTAAATAAATATCTACTTGTACGAATGATAAACTAAACGAGTACGTGATGAAATTGCACACAGCAACAGCCGCATACACTAAATTATGCTCGTATATTTCAGCGTATCTCGGTGATGGTAAAATATCCGATGAGGAGTTCGTAACGATAATGAAAACCTACGATGAAGCGTTCATAGTGGAACGCGATGCGTTCTCTAGTGATAATAACGGAAAGATGGAGAATTAAAAAATAACGATAATAATAATGTCAGAGTCGCAATTACTTCAGCAGATCGTAGCTAATACAACGCCGTCAAAAACTACTATGATATCATTAAGTTCAACCAATCCTGAATTTAGCGTTAATTTTCCGACTGCAATTCCAGCGAGTGAAATTGCATTGGCTCAACTACGAGTTTATCATAGTTGGCCTAATATTAGATCAAAACCGTTTGGTGGACAACAGCCAAATAATTCACTGGTATTTGCGAATAAAAATAAACCAGATGGAACACCTGATTGGCAAGTTGTTGGAATTTCAACAGGCAGTTATCAAATAGAACAGATTAATGATGAGTTCCAACGCAGAATTAAATCTATCACAGGGAAAGAATCTAAAATAGCTATTACTGTTCATGAACCAACACTATCAGCGGCGATTGAAATAAATTCTCCTGATTACCTCGTAGATATTTATCAGAGTTCGATTAGATCAGTGTTAGCATGGCCTGAAGTCGCACCTGTTTATAATGGAGTTTCGGAACCAACTAAAAATGAGTTTAAAACGAGTGAAGAAAAATTCATTAAAGATCCAGAATATCGAGGAAAATATCCATGGAGATATATATTATTTGAATCTGATTCAAACAATAATATATACTACTTTATCGATTTTGACGGTAAAAGAATTCCCAAGATGACTAGATCGGTATTTAATGTTATCATTACGCCAGAAGGGAGGCAACGAGATATTATTGATGAAAAATTTTTTAAGGATTTTTTAAATACTCTTAAACCTGAATACGATAAAACGTTTAATGATTTAAGAAATTTACTTATTTCATTATCACAACATTATAATGAAAGTGTAAAGCAGCAAATAATCGAGTCAATAAAACACTTGAATGGGATCTTATTCGATTTATACATCGTCAATCGAAGTATTATAAACACTACGACTAAAATCGATAGTATTTACACAAGTCCAACATTAATGCAATTATTTCTTAATCATTATAAAATAACAGAAAAAGATTTACAAACATTTGTTATACCAGATTTAAATATCGCTGAAATGAAGAAATCATTAAATGATCTTATTGAAGAATATTATCCGGGAGTAATTGAATCGTGGAAACAAATAGCCCCACCACCGGTTATACTAAAACACAATAACAATCCCTTTGGTGCCGGTAGACATATATCGCCGGACATTGTAAACATAACAACAACAATTGCAATCAATCTGGTATGCGATGTTATTGAAGGTAGCTATCAGGTAGATCTTTCTAAGTCTAGCCAAGCTCAGCAAGGGTACATATTATTCAGTTTTAGTCCGTTGGTCCCTCCCGGTTCGTTAATTGTATCTGAACCAATTAACCCCGTTTACCTGCGAGTTCATAATCCATTTCTGACAAGAATAAATTTCAAACTCACTGACCAGGCAGGAAACATTTTGGATCTAAGACAAGAATCTCTTAATATTAGTTTGTATATACGCTCATAGAACGTCTGATTATTTAATCAGGGGGACAAAAAAAATAATCTGATAATACATGAATAATAATCAAATTTCTATGATTAAAGCAATTATATATATAATAAAGCGAGATAACTCGGCTATCTCTCTGCGGAGTAAATTGAACGATTATTTCCCTTACTACTACGTCGTTACCTGTACAAATCCAGTTGTATATACGTGTATAGCGTATATTAGTCCGTCTGTCTGTTACCTTAACGAACTATAACTTATACGTGTAAATTATTTTATGAATTTTGAAAAACTGAAGTACAGTTCTACATTCTATTAGTAATACAAGTTCTGTGAGACAGCACAAATATTATATATATATATATTTAAATTTAACTGTATTATTGATAAGAGAACGATGGCCGAAATGGTAAGACGGTTGGACGTAGATCTAAGCTCTTCAGACTCTCGCGTGTTCGAGTCTCCAAAAATGCTAAAGATATTATCTTGCATTTGCGACTGATGCTATTTAATTGGGGGAACCCGGAGAATTTCCTCGATATCCACAACAGACAAAATACACTCTCCTATCATACACCCTTGAGGGGTGTACGTTTTACACTCCCGGGGTTTTGTATGGGGGAAGAGTGTACAAAATTTGTTGGACGTAGACAAGATTCCCCCGTCATCACCATTTGTATATATTTCATGTTCATAGAATCATACGTCATTAGGATAAGTTTATGTTTGTGCCGTCCAAAATCATAAACCATCTGTATATATTTCATAACCATATAATCATATATTATTAGGATAAGTTTATGTTTGTGCCGTCAAAAATCATAAACCATCTGTATATATTTCATAACCATATATCATTCGGATAAGTTTATGTTTGTGCCGTCCAAAATCAAAATCATAAACCATCTGTATATATATCACACACAAAACAGCTCCCTGACAAAAAAAGTCATGGGAGCTAATATTTATTTTTATATTAAATATATATATATATGAACCATGAAAACATTAATGATATTATCTGTGCTATTAAAACACTAAAACATAACGGAATAAAAATATCTGATAATCTCGACCCTCAAAAAATTATGTGCGATTTTGAATTACTGCAACAAAGAAAATTTGATAATAAATATACACTACCTTCAAACTACAGATTTATAAAATTAATTTATCAAGCTATGCTTGAATCACTAGCTATGGTAAACGACAATCAGGTAAAGCTATTTGCACCTCTTGCACGTTCTATCGAAAATATTAAATCCGAACTGTCTCACGAGTACGAAAGAAAAAGGATTGTGGATAATCGTGTAATGCAATTAAGAAAGATTATGTTATCTGATTCTGTCAATGCTGAGAGCAGCGACGGTGAAGATGAACCCCTGACAGAGTCAGTGACTGTAATTATGGCTAAACAAAATCCTTGGGAAAATTGACAGAGTCGAACTATTTGTTTTTGTTAGGAATAGAGAGTTAGACATATTCAAATACTATCCGCTGATTATATGTTTTCGAAAGGGCAGATTTGTATATTTTATTTGCGACACTTGTACTGAAGGCATGCAAATACCAAAATATCTGGCAGCTGTATTCATCGATTTAAAAGTAATTTCCCATCCTGTTTCTATATTTATGGATTTAATAGATCTTCTTGCAAACTTTTTACATTTTCCAGTATTTCCCCGTGCAGTATTCTGACTTTGTGTAATAACCTGTAAATTAGATAACCGATTATTATGGGGATTTCCATCAATATGATCAACTACAAGTCCATCCTTGATCAATCCAAAATGACATTCAAATACGAATTTATGTGAGTAATAATTGTTCTTGCCATTAACAGTAAATCTAAGATAACCAGTATTGTTAACCCTACCTACTGGTTTTTTCAATCTGCAGTTTCTAATAACACCATCTCGGGATGCTTCATAATTTTTTATTATAGGATGCGCCACAAATTCGTTTTGCTCCATTATATATATAATATTATTTGTCTAAATCATTGTTTTGAAATCTAACCAGATAATCTTCTTCTGTCTTTATAGGAGAGTCAGTATTATTTTTTTTTGTCATAATATCGTTTTAGTTCTCTATATTTTTTTCCGTCACATTTTAGACACAATTGAGTTTTTCCTCTTACTCCAACACCGCATTTCACACACGGTATTGGTCCTGTACTTCCATTTTTGATACTCTGTGCATGATTTCCGCAGTATTTGTTCACACACGATTTATTACAAGTAGAAGTATATCCAATTTTGAGCCAAGCACATATGTTTTGTGTTTCAATCATTATATATATATATATATATATATATAATAAAATTTTAATTTAAATATTTGTTTTAATTATATGGAGGAATTATCCGTTATTGAACCTTCCCCTGCTAGATTTGACCTTGACAGACTATCAGAATATAAATTTAGTACTTCGATGCAGGATCTGGCATTAACGGATGAGGATGTAACCGAACGCATTCGTGAAGCAAAAAAGGAATTTCGTGACGATGGTGCAGTTCATGCATGGTCAACATTCAGAGTTGGAAATGTTACTAATATGATGAATGACAAACGAGGAAAATTAATTATTAATCACCTTGATAATCAAAAATATTTTATTTTAATAAAATTTATTGTAAATACAGAAGAAGATATTTGGATTATTCGTGACAAGCGTGATCCAGTCCGTGTGCAGTCCGGGGGTAATATTGTTCTTTTGAGTAATAAATCTAAGCCCGGAATACTAACCGGTGTTGACAAACCTTATTATATACAAAGTTATCCAGCAACTGCAGTTGTATATGGAATATTTCCGCTGAATGATAAACCTAATGTTGCGGATCTCAAACCGATGAAAATATCAAGAATAAACTGCGTAGCTGAACGAGTTACAGAACACTTTACAAACGCGATACGTGGTAATGGTTTAACTGATTTAAGACGTAAAAAAATAAACAAATGGGCAGAGTCGGTTAAAGATACCGGAGCGTCTATCAAAGATGTCGCTGAGCTAGAAAAGAAATTAAAATTCCCAATAATAGTAAAAACGCTGACAGGAGAGATTTTATATAAATCGAAATATAAATCAAGAGGAGCTCCGATAGATATTATTGATCATAATTCGCACGCATGGACCTCAGCAGTAACAATATTTCCACGAGATAGAACGGTTAAATTTTATAACGGTGACATCTTTGATTTTATTAAAAATATCAGCAAAAGCGACCCTGTATCCGTTTGGTTATTTCAGAGTTCGGAATATGATCATTACGATCAGTTTGTACGGCCTAATGGTGATATTTACCGTATAGAATCTCTTAATGTAGAAATGGAACATCTTGCGCAGCGCCTTTGGCGTGAATATACTTCAGACGATGTCAAAATTAGACAATTATTAAATAATTGTTTTACAGTTCCATCTGTAGCGGCTCATTTCGCTCAGGAAAAAAATTTATGGAAACCAACACGATCGGAATTCCTTGAAGATGTCAAGAAAAGCTGTGTAGAATATGGTCACGGTGGATTATGGAACACCAAATACAACCATAGTGATGTTATCTCGGTTGATATGGTAGCGTGTTATCCTGGGAGTTTTCTTGGATATGGAGTATGTTCTAAATACTTTAAAAGATTCGGACATCCTACACATGACATGACCAGGGTTGCGATAAACGGACCCCTTCCCATGGAAGGACCAGATGTTGACCTAACAGGATTTGCTCATGTAGAATTATTCGAATTTGCAGAAAATCTCCATCCGATTACTTATGCTTGGTTTGGAAGACATTTTTCAGAAAAAATTTTGGGTTCCGATAGTACTATTGCGGTATATGCTTGATGCTGGATTTTTAATATCGTTGAGGGTAACTGAAGCAATTATATCGTATAGTTCACAGAAGCAGGTTTGGTTACCAGAACCAAATAGATTTAATATTGATGATACCAGAAAAAAATTCCCTGATATTCATGAAGATCATATTATAAAAATAAATAAATGCAGAAACGAGTACGATGAGAAATTTGCAAAAGATCTTGGTAGAAAGATAATCGGTAAATTTACTCAAGGTGGTTCATACGATTATAAACGACATTGTACAAGATTGATTATGGACGATGCTGAACTAAATTTTATAATCGCTGATACAACTGAGAAAAATACGTTTATAAACAGATGTAATGCTTATTTATGAGATGGAACGAAACTAGGTACCATTGGGAGTTATCTTGATGGCGAGTCACCGCAGTTTACTCATTTAAGATCTTCGATGTTGGCATATGTTTCTATAAATCTATTATCGATGATAAATAAATTTCCTCGTCACGCTGTTAGAGTCGCTACGGATTCATTTTATGTACATAAAAAATATAAAGATTTATTAAAACTCGGTAATGGTGAATGGGGAACATGGAGAATAAAACAAGAAAATATATTTAGTTATTCTGAATCTGCAGATGTTGAAATTATGGAGACATATTACAAAAATAATAATCAAATATTAAAGTCATCTGCACCATCTGTGTATGATCCTGTATCTAGGTATAAAACTGTTTATCTTAATGGGTGTGGTGGTTCAGGTAAAACAACTCGTGCGATTAACTTATTTATAAATAATATCTCAGATATGATTGTTTTAACACCGACGCACAAACTTGCCAGAGAAATAAAGCAACGAGGAGTAAAATCGTGTACTTATCATAGTTTCTTTAGATGGTGCGGAGACACATGGACCCCATCGCGGATGGGTGAAAAATATATACCTAAATATATTATATGGGACGAGATATGCACGGTGTCGTTAGAAACACTAAAAACATTTCTTGAATGGTTATTGACAAAGAATACTGCTGTGATTATGTGCGGCGATCATGGTCAACCACCACCCTTTGTTGGAGAGTCTCCACATGAATGGCTGAAGAATAACGTAAATTATTATGAAGAAATAAATGATGACCATAGAGCTATCGATGAACCGCTGAAGGAATTTAAAAGGTTAATCAGACTTCAGCCAGACAGAGTACAATGTGAGATAATGCGAGGAGTAATTCCAGAGACTTCTATGAATGAATTTTGGACTTCATGGAATCCCGCTGATTTAATAGTCGCGAGTAGAAAGATAGTTCGTGATGAACTACAGGATAAATTATTTTTGTTACATAAAGAAAAGTTTTCAGATCTACCTGTACCTTTGTGTTATCGCCCCTCAGATACTCGACGACAGAATATTGATGTTGAAATTCCTGGTGCCTTGGTTCCACCAAGGATACAGAATCTTGTCTTGAATGATATTATTTTAGTCGATATTAATGTCGTTGAGAATGCGCTGAGTATGAATAAATCACCGTGGACGTTAGGATATGCTATAACGATTCACTCGTCACGGGGATTAACTATAACTGATACTAAAATCTGGATTGTAGATGATCGGATCGAATGGTCGAATTTAGTCTATCTCGCCGTATCTCGAGTCAGGAGAATATCGCAACTGAGTAGAGTTATTGTAGATTACGTAATAACTGAAGAAATCGCTAACAATATCGATATCAATAAAAAATTAGTCAGCTATAAAAAGTGTGACAAAAAAAATAATTGTGATTTTGATATTGATGTTGAATTTATTATAAAACTAAAACAACTACAGAATAATAATTGCGCAAGTTGCAACTGTAATATGTTATGGCAGTATTCGAATAATAATCCAAGACAATTTACCGTAGACAGAATTAATAGTGATCTCGGTCATATACGTGATAATGTAATGCTGACCTGTCTTGAATGTAATCGACGTCGAGGCTCTGGACGTTTACAAAATTGAGCTTGGTGGTAATTGTGTATCTGCAGGAATTATTTGCAATTGTTCACGTACAAATCCACGTTGAGGGGCTGTAGAATCTAGTCTGTATATTGGAGGTCGACCAGTGGATCTAACCACGCTAGAAATTTTATGTATAGTCACGCTCCAGATAGGATCGGTTGCTCTTTTTTTACCACCTTCAAGTTCGCCAGGTTCATATAAATATCTTACAGTTACATTACCTAATACTGGTTGAGAGAAAGATTCACGTCGTATTGGTATATATTTTTTTTTGATCGCATTAGAAGGTTTCATGGAAGTTGCACGAGTAATTTCATTATTCAACGCAGCTATCACACTCGGTAATCTTGCAACCCATTCACGAGATCTATCCGACTTAGGTCAGTAGATATTTCCTTTGCATATTGGTATCCGAATAACCGCTCAGCAAGAGTTCTATTAAATCGTTCAACGATTGCCTGATCACGATGAATTTCAGTATGTCCTCGTCTGATTTTAACGTTACGTTTCTTCATCAACGATGATACTACTCCAAGAAATTCTTTACCCGGATCAACTTGTAATAACCGTGGCCATCGTAGACCACCACGTTGATAAATGCGCTCAAACGCAGATGCAACTTCAGATGTTGTCTTTGTTGATAATGGCTCCGCTTCTTTATATCTACTCGCAATGTCAACGACAGTTAACGCGTATTTGTACGTGCGTGATTTTCGTCCACGTGTTTTAATTGTATCGTGTGGTAAAAACAAAATATCTGCTTGATGAACTTCATTAGGGACACTAACATCAAAATGCGCGTAATGAATTCTTTTAGGTGGACTTAGGAAGATTTGCCATATTGCCTGTCGTGCTAACCATGATGCAGCGACATCACGTGACACTTTTGCTGCTTCGGCGAGTTTACTAATCGCTACCTTACCTCTCCAGAATCCTCTCGGGGAATAATAAACAGATTCCATTATGATAGTTATATAATTAATTGCCAGCCCCTAACACTAGTTTACCTTTCATAGCAGTTTTTACTAGAAAACTAGCTAATTTTTCTCTGAAAGATTTATTAGGTATAGAATTTAACGCGTGAATCAATTTCACATCCGCGAGATGTCGTTGTTGCAAATCTTTACTTTTATACGCGACATCGTGAACGTGACACGCTTGATCGATCTTATTTACTGGATACTCTCCTGGTTTTGGTTGATCTTGATCATCGAGTCTGATATCAAGACGAGTTCCAGGACCACAATAATTATATCTGGGTAAATGTTTCTCACCGGGATATTTAGCCCATGGAGTTCCTGGTAATTTTCCTAACGAAGCAGCGATATCACCCCCACCTATCTTTGTTGGAATAAACTTATATTTCTTGGTACCACATTTCACACATTTGCCTGTAAGTGCACGTCTTTTATTTCTTGTTGTTATTGTTGTTAATTCAGTAGTATCGGTAGGTGCTCTGCATCGAACACAATATAGACTCATATTATTTATTATATGGATATAATTGACTTTTCTGCGACACGAAAACAAGAACCAGTAAAACACCATCCAGCGCTTCCGAATTCTATCAGAATGATTATAATAGGCCCATCTGGAAGTGGGAAAACGCAATTACTGCTTAATCTAATAATGCGATGGCTCAAGTGGGATAAATTATATTTAGTAGCGCCATCTGTAGATGATCAGCGATGTTACGAAGTACTTAAAGATTTTAATGAAAACGCAAAATCGTTACATGAAGACAATGTCATAGACTTTATTACTGATATTGATGAAGCGCCATCCGTAGATGATCTGGATGGATTCATTAATAATTTAGTAGTGTACGATGATGTTATGCTGGACAAACAATCAAATCCAGCTAGGATATTTTCACGAGGCCGTCACAAAAACACAGACGTGATTTATGTTACACAGCGTTATACACAAATTCCAAAAGTGATCAGGGATAACTGTAACGTTTTAGTTGTGTTCAACGGAGCTGATAATCATACGCTGCAAAATATTTATTATACTTGGTGTTCTGGGGACATGGATATGAACAAATTTAAAAATTTCTTTTCAAAAGCATAAGCTGCTCCCTTTGGTTTTGTAACAATAAATTTACATGATCCGAGGTCAAGATATCGTAACGGACTTGATATAATTTTTGGATAAAAACCATAGCAGCAGAGAGGGTGGACGACAAACGTATGTGACCAGATTGTGAAAAAATCTGATCAATTAGAGAAGTTTTCATTATTAAGACAAAAACTTTATTTTCAGCCTTCGTAGGAACCCTTAAATTTCAAAAATAAGGTCTCTAAAAAGTTGTAGGGTCCACCCTCTCTGCTGCTATGCAGGATCTCATACTTTTTGTGTAGAAATACCAATATTATCCATATCCAATTTTTATGTTGTCTTCAAAACTTATGTAAACAATTGTTGTTTTACTGTTTTTCCCTTTCCTCTCTTTTCTTACATTCTTTCCTTTCATCTTACATTAGGAAAATTAATTAATTAATTTAATTATATACATTTTTGTCTTAAGGCTGAAAATATTATATATATATATATATATATATATATATATATATATATATATATATATATATATATATATATAAACCATAAGACAAAAACGTATATAGTTCAAGACAATTATATATCTTACGGCACAAGCCTATCGATTATGAAATCAAAGGTCAGTTTTCAAGGTGGCTTTAAGTCAGGCAGAAGCCGATCGATATTAGGGTAAAAAGTCAATTATCAAGGTCACTTTGTAAAAGGAAAAGTGGTTTTTGCGCAGAACAGTTAGTTTTCTATAGAGATTAATTTTAAAGATGGTTCGGACATATTGTGTGCGATTTACGGTACTTTATCGTTACATTTATCCATTGTAAGGTATATCTTTGTAAAAAAAATGGTGGAACATTTTCTTTCTAACACATTACAGATAATCTAGTCCAATAGCTCTCAACTTCTGAGCCTACACTCATAAGATATTTTTGGTGTATGGTATGATCAGTACTTGAGCGATATATATATATATATATATATATATATATATATATATATATATATATATATATATATCCCCTTACGAGGAAAAATTACCGCAGTATCATCGTGCACATATCCCTAAGACGTCGATACCATATAGAAAACCAAGCACGTAGCAAGTGTATTTGCCCTTTGCCAAAAGATAACTCAACCAATCAGATCGCGTCTGTACACGCTGGTCGAAAGCCTATCAGCGGTCAGTAATGCAGTACAATGAAATTCAAGGTAATGCAAATAGGAACGATGATTGGCTCAGAAGTAAACATGTAAAGTGACCGACACGTAACCTTTAATTGTTGGCTTTTGGAGAGCTGATAGTACGTCAGGTTTGTGTGATGCATTTTATCACAGGAACTGGAAGGTGCTGCATCGAATTCGAACTTTAAGATGCCGTCGTCGTATGAAAACGGTTTACGTTACTATCACTGTTATCTATTTTTATGGTCAGTACTCAGTCTCTTAGTTCGCACTGCAGATGTACCTATAGACCAGTACAACTCGTGTACTGCGATAATAAACAAGAGAGTCATCAGCTTACAACCCCTGGCCAAACGAAATGGACCTAGGTGAGTGGATTTTATTGTGTATTAACCCAAGGGTAGACTGTTTTTATTTTCAATTTATATTGTTTTATATTGCTCTGTGGTACAACCACAGAATCGTTATATATTATTAATGTATTCGGTGGACGCTTGAGTTGCATATATTAAATGGAATGAGGCTGATTGTTATTGTTTTTATTGTATTAATATTCATAGCTACTGAGAGACGTTGTATCAAGACGGTCTTGTGGGACATTAACTGGTAATTATGTACGTAAAGTGTTATTATTATTATTATTATTATTATTATTATTATTATTAACAAATGTCAGTGTAAGAAAGTAGACAATGAAGCAGAACAGCATTTTCAAACTCCAGGAAACCAATTCTCTCTTTCTCCCCAAAGTCATACCATCAACACCAATCACAGAGAGCTCATGTTAAAATGATCTCTGCCCTAGAGTCAGTTATGTTCGACGTCTGGTTACTATCTGAGGTACCATTTGGTGTTGATAAAGAACAAAGTAAGTGAAAACTAGAAACACCTTCATACCCTACTTTGTCCTCTTGGATGATAATAATTATATAATTTTGGCTGGAGGGTATTGCAAGTAGATATTATATTTCTGTATGTTTTGACAGAAAAAGTGTATCTTGGTTGAGAAATAAATATAAAGCTACCAACAAGTTTAACTTTTTTCATGATTTTGTTTGTTCCTATCAAACTCCTGTACCCTATGAACAGTATATGATATGAAGTGGAATTTGGAAGACAACAAATAAACATTACCTTAAATATTCAGCTGACATTAAACAGTAACATTATTATTATTATTATTATTATTATTATTATTATTAACCATCATGATGATGATGATGAATATTATTATTATTATTATTATTATTATCCATGATTCTTCTTCTTCTTCTTTTTCTTATTATTATCCATGGTGATGATTAATATAGGTATTATTATTATTATTATTATTATTATTATTAACCATGATGATGATGATTATTATTATTATGGTGATTGTTATTATTATTATTAACCATGATGATGATTATTATTATTATGGTGATTGTTATTATTATTATTATTATTATTATTCATGAACCTGTCTTTTAGAAACACTTTAAATACTGTGAACCAATATTGTGTGGCGTCTCATCTTCCATACTGAACATATCAGCCATCAGTATACATGTATAGTTTAGAATCTTGAAAATATCTTCTTTTTTGGACTTGTCAGTGGCCTTTAACTTATAATTTTTTTATGTAAACAATCTTTGATATTTTGAAATAATAATGTAGAATTAAGTTGTCAATGGCCTTAAATTATAATTCTTTACCTAAACAAGGTTTGATTTATTGAAATAATAATTAGAATGTCAGAATATTATATTTTGCATTACAGTCCTATTTCTTCTGAAGCAATGCAAATACTGAATTTATTTGTGAAAGAATCCATTTATGCATAGTGTTGTGACCAAAATACCATATTTGTTCTGGTAAATCAGTTTGCAGGCAATTTATACTTTTCAAGATGAACACACAATACAGCATATATGTTTTGGATTGGATGATTTATTCTTTAATTATTAGCAGTTTTGTCACCATACTGGTCAGGAGCAGTAAGTTTAGAAACAATATTTCACAAAATTTAAAGTATTTAATTTGTGCTTATATTGATTTTTTTCCCAGTTTGATATTTACTCCTTTATATGACATTTTGTGAAAACCCTTTCGAAGAAATATCCACAGGTTTTATAGACAAGTGATTGTAACTTTCCTTGCAGCTTATTGACTGTATATGCATACTCATCTATGATATGGGTCCAGTTGCAGTCTTAATAAAAAAAAATCTGAAAGTTTCAAATATTAGAAAAATATTACATGAACTTATTTTCATTATCAAAAACAATTTTCAAATTTAATATGTTACTTTTTATGAAAATATTACTTTTGAGTGACAATTTCTTTACAATAATTTGAAGTGAAAATTGTGTCTCATATTGCAGCAGTCGTAATATGCATTTTCTTTTTGGTCTTGTTAATTGTTCTGTTTTATCATCGTCAGTACTTTATTGCACTATTCTTTGCACAGAAATTCATTCATATTAAACTTGAGATCTCTGACATGCTTTACATGTAGTGGAGATCTGATGGATCCTCAGAATGAGGTCATGTTCTATTGAGATTTTGAATCACCAATCAAATTACAGCTTTCACATTTGCAAAAGTGAGATACCTTATTCAGAAGTCATTATTGTTTATTTCTCATTAACAAAAAAGGCAATGCTTATTCTGAGAGGTTACCAAATATAAATTGACTGAATTAAGAAGGTTAGCAGAGC
This sequence comes from Megalonaias nervosa, assembly GCA_016617855.1. Taxonomy (NCBI): domain Eukaryota; kingdom Metazoa; phylum Mollusca; class Bivalvia; order Unionida; family Unionidae; genus Megalonaias; species Megalonaias nervosa. The sequence goes on from JAECUM010015498.1 coordinate 33,680, forward strand.
ATGAATCCATATTAGAGACTGTTGGATCTGCTTATTATGAGCAATTCTTGATTTTAATCTGATTGCCCCGAGATTACACTTTAAGTGATCTAATGCAAGCATTTTTTCTGAAAGTTGCACCAATATGGGACAGATGGCAAATGTTCTCTTATCAGTAACATATGGAGGAGACTGTACACATATACAAGGATGATTCCAAGAACAAAATTGTATTGTGAAATGAGTATTATGGGAAAATTTTAAGACATTGGCTTCTGGTTTCTGATATCCTATCCTTCATTCTTCATGTACATTTTGTTGCAATTTTTGGTCAGATGTATAAGCACAGCAGATTTAAGTATTAATAATGGGGATTGTATACAGTGTAAAAAAAACAATGTATAATTTTGTATATAGTGTAAACCAAGAATTTATATTATTGGGGTTTGTATATAGCATAAACCAAATACATAATTTTATTTTTGTTTTGTTCAAATGTTAACTTTGTTTGCAGTTATAGTTCTTGATGTGTTTTTCTGTATGAAAACACTTTTCTTAAAGGAAGTCCCTTAATGAGACTGAATATGTTCAGTCAACAAAATCTCCAGCCACCCCCACCCCCATTAAGTGGTTTCTCCAGGTCAGTTCACTTGAAGAAATTGGGTCACAACTGGCTGTACATCCTGCATAATCAGACAGTTCCCTCACTAGTAGCTTAAGTCAAAGGTGATTGACATCATCATGTAATTGCATTGTATACATGTACTACATAGGCTGATGGAGGAGGATGGTACACTAACACTAGATGTTAGTATTAGTGCCAAGGCTGAACTGTCTTATTGGATTCCCGGTACTAATTCAGCTTCCATAGTAAACATATGGAAACACCATCATATTCAAAATTCAATAACTTAATATTTCTGGGTGCTGATGATCAGACCTATGTTTCTCCATGCACAACTATCCTTTGTGTAAGCTTCTGTGTGGAAAACAGCATATGAGCCGCTGCATTTTTTTTATTTACATGTGCATGAAACACATGTTATTGATTCTGCACCAAACGAATCAGGTGCAACTTTCATTAATGAGTACTCCTAAGTCAAGTCTGTAAAAATACTAAAATTGCATCAATAGAATTTTGTCTATATTTTTTTTAAATTACAGATAAGCTCTCAAAAGATATTTTTACTAAATTTTACTTTTCATTATTAACCAATTATGGACCACCAAACCCGTATGTACTCTATAATTTGTTCACCCATTTCTAGACTGGTTCACAGTTCTTCCATATAATTAGTAATGTGGGTCCTATAACCAGATCTAAATTTTTTAGAAAGACATGTATTTTATTTATTGATATTGGAGCATAATTGTAAGAAAGAATTGGCAATGTTAGTGTAAAGATAATAGTGTAATGGCATTTTGTGTGATACCACTGTATATAGCTAAATTGCATCTGCATTACATGTTGCTGTGTTGTATTGCACTTATTAGTGGTTTATTCTTGTTATTAAAATAATTGTTTTCTGCCTTTGTATCTTCATGTTATTTTTCTATGGCATGCATGCTACACAAAAGAAACACAAATATGCTGACATCAGCAAGTATGACATCACAGGGTATCCAATTACATGACGCTTTGTATTTTCATCTCTCACTGGCTATAAGACAAGCTTCAAATGTTTTAAATTTCAAAATTGCATTTCTTTTCTTTCTGTCTCTCACAGAAATAAGATACAGTGCATCCCTATTCCTGTCATTAAAACCAAACCAATAAGTGTGCCACATGACAAGTCAAAATGATAAGAGGCCATTGCCCTTCTGTGACTGAAACAAATACACATACCCATGAAGCATCAAGAGATGCTGACATTCCAAAACTATTTAAACTATCAACACATCTGATTCATCACCCTCAAATCTTAACATAAAGGTATAAAAGCCAAAGAAAAGTTCCATAAGTTTTATTATACTGAAGAATTAAATAACCGAGTGCTACTTTTTAGTATAAAACTATGGGAAACGGTTAGGAGGCAAAGAATAGACAGTCATTTTTTCAAGCCTGGTAATGTTCCCCACAAGACAAAGCCACTTGAGGTCTGTTACATAAGGACAACAAGAGACAGATTTGTAAAAGCTATCCAAAGTTCCTATAATGCTGACATTGATGGAGATGGAAAGCCCATGTGCAGACTGCTGCAGCCCAAGCCAAGAAGTAAGCTAAAGGTGTAGAAATATGTGGAAAACTTTGCAATGCCAGGGTAAGTCCGTGTGTCTATGCAATATTCAGACACTGATATAATTTATCGCAGCATAAACTACTTGGTAAATTTAAGTAATAGAATTGAATTGCATATTAAAGTTGTCTAATACATAAATATATACCTACATTTACCCAAAACTCATAATAAGTTAAGAAAAAGCCTCAAAATCATTATTGTGGCTACTTTCCACATCAAGAAGTGTTAAATTACTTAATTTTCAATATAAAGGTGAACAAAATGCATAAATTATTGAAAAAAAAGAGAAACAAAGCAAACCTTGCAATCACTCAATTACTGTCAAAGGGGAGGTAATATACCTTGATTTGGCCTACCAAGTAGCAAGCTCTAATTTACAGCTAAATGATTCTATACTATCACTTGACAGTAAGTGCAGAGCAATGTTGCCTGTATAAATAGCTTTTGTTTCAAATCTGAAACCACATTTCTGACATGAAGCTTGTTTTCATTTATTCACATCAACAGATCTGGTGAACAAAATACATGATGCTTAGTGCACACAGGAAAAAATGCCGAGATGTGGAATACTGTGTTTTGAGAGCACCAGTTCCAACCCCTTGACTGTCAAGGTTTTCTATCATGGGACTTGGAACATGAAGAGAAAAGAGGTCTGGTGTGGCGGGAGAGCAATATGTTTGACATGCAGAATACATCAAGAATGTTTCAACTGTATGAAGAAATGCTGAAGAGAGGTTGTGGAAGAAAAACTGCCTGTGTAAATAATGCAATACAGATAGGACTTTCGCAGACTTCTGTTGGAAACGAAGGGTTGAGAACAATTCTTTTAAGTGCGAATGTCCCAGCTCCCTCAACAAAAGGGATGCAGAAAAGTTCCAATACTGTTTGCCAAAAAATGGAAAGTACCAACATGAGAGACATGGCTGAACATGGAAAAGTTATCAAGGAGTTTAATTCTGTGATAGGAAATAAGACAGATATAATTGATATTCAGTGTGACTCAACATATAATAATGCAATTTATAGTGGAGTAGGTAGGACACCCTTTCAACTCAGTGCACACACATTCAAGTTGAAGACACTACTCCTGAGAAAAAGGTCATTAATATAACTACAAAGAATAAACTATGCACATTGGGTAAAATGCATGCATCTGGTGATGAAGCCAAATTGTGTCACTGTACAGCAAAAATAAGTTTACAAACAAATATTGGAGATGAATACACATTTTGTAAGGAAGGACTTATACATTGGAAGAAAACAGACAATCTAGAGGTATGCAACATGACAACTGATCCAGACACTGCTAGTTACCGGGCTAGCCTGGACCTTAGGACGAAAGGAATAACTGAAACAGTCCCTGTAAATCATATTGATACATGCCATCTGGCTCAAAATCACAGAAAGTTCATCGAAGGTCAGAGCAAATTGATTTGATGCCAGGAAGAACTAAAAAACTGAGGGAAAAGATGCAGAACAACTTTGCACTTGATTTGACTAAGAGGTGCCAGGCTGAGTTTGAAAAATTGTTTAAAAAATATGATACATGTACACCAAAATTAGTAAGTAATTTATCTTATGCAACAGATGCAATAGTTAATGCTATCAAGGTGATCATAGTCTTTGTCATAAGCAGTCTAATGTGTGCTGGGTAGCTGGTACAAGCTGCATAGATAGGAGTACATTCCTGCCAAGTGATTTCAAACTGAAAATATCCAGTGAGAGAGAGGATAGTACATTACGCATGTGTGTTGAGTACCGGCTAGGTAAATCTACAGTGTTAAAAACAAAATTAAACAAGAACACTCAGAAAGTGGAATCGGTGAATCAAAGGATAAAACGCAGCTTACCAAAGAATATAACCTTTAAGAGAAACCTCCATGGCAGGGTTCATAGTACTGTCCATAACAGCAACCATGGACATGGAGAATCTCTGGTTAAGCTGTGTCAATCTATCGGTTGTCCGATTTCAGCTTGCAGTTCTGTGGCACAACAACTGAAAAGCAAGCAAGATATATATCTCAGAGATAAAATGTATAAAGCAAGTACAGTATATAAGAGAAAAAAATCTGAGAAAAGGGCATTTCACTACTGTGACACAACAGCTGAAAAGCAAGCAAGATATATATCTCAGAGATAAAATGTATAAAGCAAGTACAGTATATAAGAGAAAAAAATCTGAGAAAAGGGCATTTCTTTACGAAGTCTATGAGAAATATCAAGAAGAAAAGAATTATAACAAAGGCAAATTAATGTGTGCTGTATTTTTCTCAACTTGTTTCTTATGATATCTAGTTGGTTCTACATGAATTTGCAGCCTCGCAGACATCCAAAATGGCTGCCACAATGAGAATATCCTACTGAATGGATGGTCATATTGCATGGGTTTTTCTCCAGAAGTATTCTAATGGTGTCTAGTTTGTCATATTTGAAGATATTGATGAACTTACTCCACTATAGCCACCACAGTGGCTAATATGAAAATCTTATCTCAAGAATATTAGAGATCAATTTAACATTGAGCCAAAAAAAAGAAGAAATGATCTAAGGCCAAAAAAAACTATGTGATTTCATTGGGTCAGCCATCCCAGTGTTTGGTGCTGACCCTTGCTCTTTTTCCTTCCAGGGTAAAAAAAAGAAATAAAAAAAGGAATCAATGCAAAAAATTCTGAAATTGATTTATGCATCTAATTGAACTGGTTTTGCCCACTTCTTGAAGCGCTTAGTACATTATATATATTAATCATTATAATATATATGATTTTGAAAAATTAAATTTGAAAAAAAATCCCAAAATTGTTTTTTGCATCTAATGGAGCAGGTTATGCCCAGTACTTGAGGCACTTAGTACATTATATATACCAATCATTATATAATGTTTAAAAAAAAAAAATGACCTACCTACTCCAGTTGTTTGTAAAAGATAATGTAATACATGTACAGTGATGTCTCGCTGAAATTCCAGGCATTATAATTATGCAGTTTTCTTTATTTGTTTGAAAAAGATGATGGAGGGGTAGTACAGTGGTCTCTCACTGTTTAATGAGTACTTCCATTTTAAAAACAAATTGATGGATAATATAGTGGCCTCTCACTGTAATGTCGTGTCTTGGGTATAATTTTGCATTTCTCATCGGTAATACAGTAGTAGTCTCTCGCTGTAAAGCCCAGCCTTCTGTGTAATGTTTTATTTATTATCATTTGTTTAAATAAAGATACTAATGGTAATGCAGTGGATGTTTTACACTCAGTAAATTCTGGGTTTTTAAATAGCAAATATTTTTACGTAAAATAATTGTTCTCATTCTCTGAAGATTTATTGAAACATCTTATTTGTTTCTGTTTCCTTTTGATGGTATTTTATGCAGAAACATGTCCTCTCTTTTGCAGGATTTTCACAGTGTACAATTCTTGGAACTATAGTTTTAACCCATGTTTTTCCTTTGATGAACCTGAAAATCCTCATGAGGGATTTGGAGATCAGTGTCTGTCAGTTCTTGTGAGTACTGAAAAATGAGATAATAAAATTTTTTATACCTTAGCACATCTTTATGATTCCCTTCATTTATTGTGTGTATGTATGTCTGTATGTATGTTTATATGCATAAGAACTGTTTCAGATGCACATGGATTTATGATTAAGTGAACTTGTGGTATTTTCCTTTCATCCATGGTAATCGTCGTTCAGTGTCCATCCTCAATTGTCATTTACAACGTTTGTCAAAAACCATGTGACTATTTTCAACACGATTTTACAGGGAACATTCAGGTATCAAGGCCACTCAAATTTCTTTGGTTGGTGCCAATCCATTATCCAGTTGGCTGCTGTTATTAAATGTAATACAACCTTTACACAGCCTTAAAACGTACATAGCAGAATTTGACAGTATTTTATGGAAAGCATGCTGGCATAAAGGCGTTTCAGCTCTGTACAAGTGACGCCGATTTGCTATCATAGATGCAAAATGGCCACCACTACTGAAAATAGAAAAGACTTTATAAAGGAAACCTTCTCAATAACTGCTTTTGAGTATTTGTTCAAATTAGATGGAAGGCCTCCTGGCAAACATATTTTTTTATTTTTTATTCTTATAAAAGATGCTGATTCATTAGATATGGCCGCTGTTTGCACATTAAAGCAATGTATGAACCTGTGATCAGGCCTATTAAGAAACACATGTGTTGTTGTGAAGAGTTCACCTCATGTAAAACATTTAAAAACTTGACAAAAACTAATTTTATAATAGAGGTTACATGAATTTCAGTAAAGCAAGTTATATCAGTTTACAAGGGGAAAAAAACACCTTGTGGATTATATTGAAAATTTTTAATTTGAAATTGAAGAAATTATATAAATGAGAAATATAGCGTAAAAAGAAGTAAACTGATATTTTATATATCATATTGGGATTGAATTTGTTTCCTGATTTTAAAAACAATAAATTGTTTTGGCGGGTCTGATACCTCGCAAAATTAAAAGTCACTAATATCATAAAATTATGTTGCTTTAGTAAATGTCTGTTATATATGTTGCTTTTATGTTATCACATGTATATTCATTATTTTGTGGCATCTCATATAATACATGTCATTTCAGTTGCAGATTATTTCAGATTGATGTTTTTGAGAGCCAACAACAGTAAATAGTGATAAACCAGAATTTTAAAAAATAGCAACAAATTAAAAAAAACAACATTTTTTCTGAATGTTTTGGACATTTACTGTTGTTGATAGGTAACATTAGAGATCATGTTCATTTAGACATTTAAGTACTTGTCCCAATATTTTTAGTGCCTCCTGGACATAGGCTAAAAAGCAAGATTCAATAGTGGATGTTTTTTGCATCGAGCTTGCATATCATTGTCAGTTCAAAGTTATGGCAGGCTGTATCAGATATATGCAAACTATTTATGTAATTATATATAGATTGTGTAACTAATTAATAATAAATGCAAATTATTAAAGTTATATACAGAATGTTTAACTAATTACTGCAAAACATTGTGTTGAGTAATACTATCAAAATATTTTTTTAAGAAATAAAATTGAGTCTTGCAGTTTGGTTGTCTTTCAGTAAATGGAGGGGATCGTTAAACTTTAAAAATCTTATTCTGACCAACTGATCCAGTTTTTAGCATGAAATCCTTAGCACTGATATTTTATTAGGCTAATTAGACAGTGTGGTATTGCAAAGTGCCCCAGACCCATCTCTCCATCCCAATTTCACCACATACGAATTTGCTGTCACAAGTTTACATCTGTCAGTTATCCAGCTGACCAGTATCAAACCCACTTGGGTCTCTTGTTAGATCTACATATTAATTGTTGTTCATGTAATTTTAACTAGTCTCTTTGAGAAAAGCATGGTGATATGTAACAGTTCCATTTTTGAGCACATTGTTTTCATTTAAGAAACTGAAAGATGTTTTGAAATTACAAAAAACATTTTTTTAAAGAGAAAACATACATTCTTGGCCAGTTTCAAGATGATTATTTTGGAATGCTTCATGTGAGGTGTGTATGTGCTGTTTGCATTGCTAACACTTGCATTGCATCCTGGATATTCTATATATTGTAGAAATGTTAGATGGAAAAAAATATGGGGTCATATTTAATGTTATGTATTGTGATGATTTAGTCAGTTACTTGAAAGAGCAAGTTATTTTAGCAGGTCTAAGTCTTGTGAATTTCCACAAAAGTTAGGATTGTAAGAGAATTTTTAATCAAGTTTTAAATTCATGTTTTAAGTGCATTGTGGGGCTATAAAACAGTACCTAGTGAGGTGCCATAATTCAAAGTATTGGAGGGTAGCACTTGATACTTTACTATCGTTATGACTGTTGTTCTTTTTTGAAGCATTGGGGATATTGAAATACCCTATGGCTGTCTGGCCATCTGTTCATTATCATGTCACCTCCCAAAATGTTGGCTTAAATTTGTTGAAACTTTATGGTAACCATCAGCAGGAGTGGTTACATACTGGGATACTGCCCCTGTTTGGTTGGTTGGTGTTTTATAGCACTGTATGAGTTGTTTACAACCCAGCAAGAGTGGTTACATCTTGTGTCAGTATGGTTGGTGTTTTTGGTGTTTTATGGCACAGCTGAGTTGTTACATCCTGAGCTCCTATCCCTATTTGGTGGGTTGGTGTATTATGGCACACAGCAAGAGTGGTTACATCTTTGTGGTCCTGTCCCTATTTGATTGGTTGGTGTTGCATGGCACAGCAAGAGTGGTTACATTTTGGGTTCCTGTGCCTGTTTGATTGGTTGGTGTTTTATGGCACAGCAAGAGTGGTTACATCTTGTGGTCCTGTCCCTATTTGATTGGTTGGTGTTTTATTGCACAGTTGAGTGGTTACATCCTGAACTCCTATCCCTAGTTGGTTGGTTGTTGTGTTATGACACAGCAAGAGTGGTTACATCTTGTGGTCCTGTCCCTATTTGATTGGTTGGTGTTTTATTGCACAGCTGAGTGGTTACATATTGAGTTTCTGCCCCTGTTTGGTTTGTTCTTGTTTTTCCACTAAAATGCCTTGCCCATGGATGCAAATGGTACCTGGCCTGGACTGATTTGATGATAGGATTTGAACGTACACCTATGCAATTATGAGTTTGACATTCACCATCACAGCTCCTGTTTCCATTATTTTTATTATTATTTTGCATTCTCAAGTCTGCAGGGGGCTGTTTTTGACACCTCTCCAAGAAAACAGACAGATTCATCAAACTGAAACCTTATATCACAAATTCATTATATTTTGATATCATACTTAGTGGACCAGTCTGTATTTGTACAAAATGCTAATGTTGAAACAGGTATAATCGATGAGACTGATGGATGTCATATGATTGAAAAATGTGAGGGATCTTTTAAAACTTAAAACAAATCAAAAGTACCTTACTTAATTAGAAAGAAAAATATGAATGTGATGTAATACATCACTCAGACTGAGCATATTGTCATACTCATTGCAGACTTTGTGGACACCTTTACGAGCATTCACTGAAAGTTAGTTATGTGGACCAGCTAAAAGTGAATGTTGTTTATAAATAATTTGTCAGTAACTTTTTTGTTTATATCCTGGCACTAATCAACATGGATTTGTGATGAGAATTTTAACCAACTGCAGATTCAGGTTAGTAGCAAAAATAAATGCACATTTTTTTATGGTTTCCTGTAATTATGCCATGTAATTTATCATTACACTTTTTATGCTCAGATTATGTTTTTCTGCAACTTTATAGTAGTAACAGTTATACCTCCCTAAGGGTTGGCATATATTCTGTACTGACAGGATCTGCTTTTTCTCGTATGATTTATTTGATATTTCTTCAGTAACATTTTGTATAGAGCGTTCAGAACACGGTTTGGTTAATTTTGACATCACAAGTCACATGATGATTCCATATATGAGGACATTTCTGCATGGAAGAGGTTCATGGTATTACTGGCATACTGGTTTACCATGGTATTTTTTTTCAGGTGGTATGTACCATGGTAATTTTTCACTGTACCAGTACTTCTGTGGTTTCTGTCAGTAAGAAATGTATGTAAATTCCCAGGTAATCTTGTTAAAAATTTAATGATATTAACAGCATGCTTTACTGCTCCAGTGGCCTAACTGATTAGAGCATTTGCCTCAGATGTGGGAGGCTGCAGGTTTGAACCCTTTTGAATCACACCAAGAACTTATAAAAATAGTACTTACAGTTGCCTCACTTGGTACTCAGCATTAAGAGGTTAGTGTTAGGACTGGTCAGCCTGGGTGGGAAATGATGATACATGTCATGTGGCATGATGTCCCAGTGCTAGATATCACTATAAACTGCCACATTGCAATTTGACTTGAATTGTTCAAGCTACGTTAAAAATCCCCTCCACACAGAACATGTTTTCATTTTAGTTACAAAATAATTGAGAGAATTATTGTTTTTCTTTTTTACAAGCAGTTGAATTTGTCACAAATTTGAATAGTACAAATATAATTATATTTATGATTCTTTTATCACATGATTGACACGTGTCAAGTCTGCCCAAAATGGTAGCCAAATGTAGAGTTGTGAAAGATCCAAATCCAATTTTTTTAAAAATTTCAGAAAAATTTTGGATTAAAAAAATGTTATTAGTTTGGTTATTTACTAGCATATGTTCATGTTAAATATATGTATCCCTTTGTAAGAATGCAAAAGCTCTTCAGGGGAGCAGTTTGAATTTTATGTAATTTCTTTGGTCCACCAAATATTATATCCTGTTTTGAGTAAGTGTGTTTTATGTTTACTGACCCTCTCTGATAAATATCATGCCCAGGCATTGGCAGACCACCCAGAGTTTCCCTGCCTATTATGTCAGTAAGGTAGCTTGTTAATTGTACACTTCAATTTGAGCTTCAATTTGAACGCTTCTGTTTTTATTAACAGGCACTCTAATGGCAGCACAATGTCTTTCACAGCATATAAGCTACAGCATAATCCTAATCACCCTACTTTAGTTACAATTGTTAGATCACAACTTAATGCAACAATTAACATGTACATAGCAAAATCATCTATTATAAGGTACTGCCCATTTATTGGGGGGGAGGTGCTTCAATATTGTTTGAGCTGAGATATTTTATTTTGTTTTATCTCAGTATAATTAACATATTTATTTAAATAATGGATATAATATAGCATTATTTTGCAATAAATCAGAGCAAGATATTTTTTCAGCTATTGACAGATAGAAATTTACCAACAAAAGTGTCAGGCCTCAGTCCCTGAGCATTATATTGTTGGTTGCTAATGTAATTGTGGTATACCATGGTACATATCTTGGTATGCTCAGAAATACCACAGAATACTATGGTACAAAATTTTTCTTGGTACCCAGTTCTGCTGCACGGTATTATCTTTTTTTGACATTTGCATTAGTTAGAAATCACACAAATTTTATGTTGCAGAAATGAAGTAAACATTTTGTTTCACCAAATGCAAAACTTGTGAATGTGAAACACAGCTAATGTTCCAAAAATTGTTTTGTAGTCACTTTTTTGGTGCAAGGTAATGAACTGTAAACCAGACCATGTCATCTCATTTGTCATAGTGATACTTTTACATACCTAAGGCAAGATTAAGCCTTGAAAAAGTACTGGATTTGACGTTTTATTTTCAAGGCCTTGAAATTTATGAAAATTGTCATTTTAATTTAAAACTTCTTAAAACATGCTTGAAAATCATCTTTGCTCCTCTAAAATTATTTTCAGCTATTTTTTATTATAAAGTTCATGGAATATTGGCATAATTGATTCATTGAAGATTTTCCTCCTTTGTGTTGCTGATTTCTGGTGTTTCAGCTTCTTGGGTTGTATCACTCATCATTCCATATATGATTTTCACTGTTGCTTTCTATATTTGAGGTACCGGAAGTCGTTTTTTGTAAGGCCCAGGAAGAGAAGTCTTTGAATTTTAATATCAGTAATAGCATACCTTTTTCTAATGCATAGCTGATACTTTTCTGGGAGGAGTATACCCTGCCCATTTGACAACAATTTGTCCGCCCATTATGGTGAACCTGAAGGTTTCAGAACACTGGATCACCCCTGGAATACCCAAACCAATTACCTATGTGTTCTGCCACATTGATTCTTTTCTTGAGTCAAATGTTGTAATGTCCACTGTCATTTATGTCAAGAAGGTTTAGCTGCCACTTTGTCGATCAAAAAGTGAATTTACTATTATATTTTTTTGTGCTTATTTTTCTTGAACATTAGGATTATGCCCTCACTACTTTTTTTGCCTTTATATCTCATGGTTAGTTACCAAAAAGGTTCCCTTTCAATTTTTCCTGCTTCATATGATACAATGCATTATGAAGGGTACTGCGTATAAAGGACAGTTGGATTTCCTTAGAGGTGATCCCTACTGTTCTGTATTGTATAGCATATTTTGATCACATCAGAAGAGTTCAGAGTGCTTATCAATGGCATCCAAATGAAATTTGAGTGATTACAATGAATAAACACCTAATAACAGATTGAAATGGCCTGAAGGAAGAAACCTTTTGTGAAAACAGACCAGACATTCAGGAAAGAGTACAATAAGAATTGGTCATTCATTGAACTGGCTGTGAAGGGTGTTAACTTTACATTTTGTGAAATTTGCTGATTGGAGTTTTCAGTAAAATCTGGCATCAATGATGATTTTTCATATTAGTCCTAATAATAATGAGAAGACTGAAAATTGTATTGTGACAAGTATCTCTGAATTAAATTACTTACATGATTTGTACCTAAAATGAAGGTCTGTCTCTGATCTTGACGTTCTATGTCCCTGAAACAGTAGTTTCCTAATGGTAAGATGAATTTTCATCATATAGGCAGGTGTTTTCCTCCTGGAAAAACTACAAGCTATGCAAAAGCAATAGGTAAATATTACATCAATAACATTTGCTGTACCAACCCCTGAAAGAAATACATTTCTGAGTGGAAGTATCTGAACCTAATGTAACAAAATAATTAAAACATAGATGTGCTTATGCAGTAGAAAAATATTTCAACTGTTTATAATATATATTGTTAAGTATATTTAATTTGTATTATGTACTTGATTTTTGCCTACCTGACTTTTGTCATGCTTGTGATTGAGGGTCATAAATGAGGGTTTTGCCTTCATGACTTTTGGCATGATTTTTAGTGGTAAATAATATTTTTACTAAACTTTGAGTATAAGAGTTAGTGGAATTTTCCATAGATGTTAGTTTTCCGGAACAGTCTATTGTGTTGTAGCTCAAGTTGGTACTTGTATATATGAAGGTTTGGTAAACAGTTTGTTCCTGTTTTACGATCAGTATTTGGAATCATTAATAGTTGTGTTGAGATATAAATTGAGAGGAATTATTTTTTAAAATTATTTATTGGAATTACAAAATGCTTATTGACTTTTTGGACTCAAGCACTACTTTGGGATTATTGAGAACTTATTCAGAGACATTCTGGATTGTATCATTGTTTCTGGATTGTATCATTGTTTCTGGATTATATCATTGTGACAGATTAAGACTGTCAAGCCTATTGGAATTCATTCAAGACATTCTGTACTTTTGGACTCGTGATACAACATTTAGAATTATTTGGATTTAATTTGCAATAATGTAAACATCTTTGAATTTTCACTTAGTATTATAGGGAAGTAAATTATTTATTGAATTTTTCTTAAATTGTTGGTTTTACTCCCTTTCTGTTACAAATTTTAAGACCTAGAGTAGTCACCTGGTCACTGACCATTTGTATTTTCTCCCAGCAAATTTCCTATATGTATGTGATGTAATCAACAGTCACCTGTCTGATGCAGTCAGTGGCATTGAGTTTCTTAACCAAGCAGTGATTTCACCCTGCTTTCTGTGGTGACTGGAGCATATCATCAGTGACCACTCTGAGTATGCAGATTAAACTTGTTTTGTTTGATGAGCAAAGAATGTTATATATAAAGATATATTATCTAAATCCATGTTGAACCGTTTCATATTTCGATTGTACTTACCTTAATCCAGGGTTTTTCCCTGTTAATAGGATGAATCTGTCAATTCTTATTTTAAGAAGGGAAAATACATCTAATCTCCGAGTAGAGGTAAACTGTTTTAGTGATATCCTTTACAGTTTTGGTGCTACTAACAATAGCCGCAGGAAGCTTCTTTTCATTCCTTACTTATCAACGGTTGCCAACAGAAGCTGACTGTCCTTTGATCTTGGTGAGTTTGAACAACAGCTTGATACATCAATTGCTTGAATGTGAACACGTTTTCATGCCTATTTATACCAACTGCCCTAAAAGTCAGTCGTGTGTTTCACATTTACAGATAAGCTGTCTAATAGTTATTTTATGTAGGAGCCGTTTCTTAAGATAATTAGATAAAAGTGTTTGCATGTGTGTGCATGAGTGAAAGATTAATGACTACATGTACACAGTGTTCGTTTTCTTTTTTTTTTGGGTGTGTGTGTGAAATAATAATAATGATAATATAGTACTACTAATAATAATGCCACTGCAATTCATTTCATAGTAAATAAATTTGTCACCACTTCGGTGATAAAGTGGTTAGAGTGTCTGCCTCAGATGTGGGAGGTCATGGGTTCGAACTCCGGCTGAGTCAGACCAAAGACTTTTAAAAATGGTACTTGCAGTTGCCTCACTCTAGCACTTGGCATTAAGAGATTGGCATTAGGACTGGTTGGCCTGGTGTCAGAATAATTTGACTGGGTGGGACATGATGCTACTTATCTGCAGCATGATGCCCCAGTGTTAGACATCACTATAAACTGCCACACCACAGACATCGTAGTGATATAACTGAAATTTTTTTAAAACTACATTAAAAAGCCAACTCTCACACACACATGGATGCACACACACACACACACACACACACACACACACACACACACACATCTGTCATGAACCAAGTTTGAGAACTGAACCTGCCTTCAGAAGTCACCTGTTTACAAAGGCTGCTTTTGCCTTTTCCCATGGACAGTAGCTGCCTTAGTGATGGGCCCACAAGCTGGTGGGGACATGAAAATTTTGGAGTTTGCTGAAAACAGATTATAGTTAAAGCAGATTATTTAAAAATGAATTTGATTTTGAAAATGAACCAGTATTTTTCTATATTTTTCAGAATTCTTTAGTGATATGGAAATTAGATTTTGGGGGCCCATTGTCCTCACTTTACATTGGGCACACGCAGCCCTAAGACCGCTGCTGCCCATGGGTGGCTGCTGAAGACATGGTTGACTGTGTGTTTGTCCAAAATCACTACGTTGTGAAATCTGACATTTGCAATATAATTGGTAGCTAGACTTGATTAGAGTTGAGAGATTTCTGTTTAATTCTTGAGTTTGTGTGCAATATTTGATTTATATTTCATCCTGCCTGGAAAAAACCCAACATATTGCAAACCTTGAACAAGCATAATGCAGTTTAGTAAAAGTTGTAATTAATAATTCTCTTTTTGTTTAATTTTTTTTTTTATACACCAACCTCTTCAAGGGAGGATATGTAGGGTTCACTGTGTCCATCTGTCTTTCCATCACACAATTTTATTAAAGTATTCAATCTCATAATTGTTTAATTAATTGTGAAACTTGGAACAAGTTTTGGTTGTCAAAAGATCTGGCTGGATACACATACACATTCCCTTTGATCTTAGATATCATGCCCCCTGTATATGGATGAAGTGACTGTAAGGACAGAATCTTGTGAACTTGCAGTTTTTGATGGATTGCTGTAAAATTTTATACATATGTTATTATCAGAGAATGTGCATGTTGACAGATGAACTTGCTGATATGATTGTTGTTGTTGTTGTTGTTGTTGTTGTGGGGCTTAACGCCATTTTTTAGCACACGATAGGCTATACATGGCGGCCAGTATTAATGGTGGAGGAAGAAACCGGGAAATACGCGGAAAGAACCACTGACCCACGAGAAGCTACTGGCAAGCTTTCTCACATATCCACATTCGCTGAATCTTAGACTCGAACCCATGCAGACAGAGGTGAGATGGCAGTGATCTGTAACGGAGAGCACTTTAGACCACTCAGCCACTCGGGGCCCCCATATGATTGTTGTCTGATTAGTGATAAATAGGTAACAAAGGTTTTATTTTTCCAACAATATTGTTATTGTTGATGTATGCATCAACGTTTAATTTTTAATTAATTTAAGCATAACTGTACGCATTTGTATTTACAGTTGTGAAGCTCATTGAGTGCTTTCATTGTTGAGGTTACCACTCATAAAGGCAACATGAGGTCACAGTGACCTGCTTTTCATGTTCTAGTGGGTACATGTTTTCACATTTGGCCTAGCTTCTCTGACAATGTTGCATGTACAGTTACGAAATTTGATGGTTGCATTTACTGCTGTAGTAAGGGATATTCTCACCTGGGGAAAAGTAGGTCACTGACATATTTCTTTGCTCTTGTAACTTCACAAGGTTTGTGGATTATGTCCTGACATAGCAGGTGCTCAATTCTGTTAACATTATTACTGATTTTTTTTTACATGTAGCTCAGTATTGTATCTGATAGAATATTGTGAATGCATTTAGTTTAGCATTTTTTTAGCTCAACTTGGTACAAGGTCAAGTAAGTGTTTGTTACCACTCTGGAGGCTTATTTTTTTTAATCTGACATTGACAAAGCTTGGAATATTAACTTTCATCATGAATTTCTCAGATATGTTGAAAATATGAAACAATAATGCATGATTATGATGTGAGCTTGCATCTGATTGGCTGAGCTTATTACATACTACTCTGGAGATAAATTTCTGATCTGAATTTGATCAAACCAGGAATACAGTGCATGTACATGGTTTGCAGGTGATGTATTTCCTGGTCAACATGGTGGATATAGACACAGTGGGCAAGAGAGTAATTGTCCACCCTGAGTTTTGAAAGTTCACTATATCAAGTGTATGTCCACTAAGCATAGTGTATTTCTGTTCAGTCCACTGGAACTCCATCATGGATTTAAGTCTTTGAAATAAATGCTTGTCCAAAGTCAGAGGACAGTGGGGTTTTTTACTTGGACCAGCAAAATTTCTAAGTTCACATGCTCACACAGTCAGTTAGTATCCAAAGAAATGCAAATAAAAATCCAGATTGAAACAAAAAATATTGCCCAGATTGATGAAAAATTCTGTCCATAATCTATTGTCCTTTCATCGTAACTGAACTACCAAGTATCTAAATTGAATCCTGTTATATTCTGCCTCTCTCTGTTTACTACATTAATGTCTGAAGATGGAGTAAATTAAAATCTGTCAGCCCAGAAATGAGGTTCAGAGTTATAAAAATATTTTAAACGTGTGCATTGGATTATATACAGGTAAATTGTTTGTGTTAAAGTCATTTGTCTCCCATTTTGAACATTCAGTATTGATCTGGTTATTTGTACAGCAAAGATGCATTATTACAGTCCTTTTTGGACATATCAAATTGGCCATCTGGTTTAGATGGAGTATTATGTATTTTTAACGTATGGAGTATTCAGGCTGTCGCGTAGTGGTTGTAGGGTGTTGAAAAGAATCAAGTTACTAAGCATCTGAATTCCGCGCTTTATGACATCATCCTATTTTGTTTCTGGTTTCAGTATTTGTGAACGTCAATTCAATTTATCAATTCAATTTATTACCATTGAATGAATTTTCGGAATCATTTGGAGGGGGGACCAAAAGGAATTTGACCATGCCAGGTGAATCACAATCTAAGCAAGCTAAATGATTCTATGAACAAAGTAAGCGACAGTGTTCCTTCAAACCCAAATGTATGAAATAATTTGAGTTGCTGAGGTATTTTCTTCATGAAAAACAAATTTCAGCAGTAGATGAACCTCACCATCTGTCAAAGGAATGGAGAAATTGATAACATCAAAACTTGCCAGGCATCTTAAATACAAACAAATGCATAATAGCTACATCCAAACCAGTGACAACTAGTGCAGCAAATCAATGTTTATTCAAGTTAAAGCAATCAGAATATGACAAAATTGTTATAAAATTTAGAATTTATACATACTCTAGCAAAATATCATCTGAGATTAAACCTTTATGTCACTTGCGCTTGTAGCAAAATTGTTGATTCAGACTACTTGAATGACAAGGCAACAACGACACTTGAAATTGCCATAGCCATTAAAAAAGTTTGAGACATCCGGAGTTTGCAGTTTGACAATTGATGATATTAAAATTTAATGGTCTTAAACTAAGCAACAGAAAAGAAACACTTTATGTAAAATTCAACAGATAATTTATTTCCCTTGAATACAAAGTGAAAATTTAAAAAGAACAAATATAAACACATGAAGTTCCAACTGAATTCCAGTGGTGTTCCAAATAAGTTCCAATATTGAATGTGTAGATGTGTATTTAGTTTCAAACATGCTACTGTGCCAATGACCTGGAATGTGGTGATGCATTAACAGTCTTTTGATGTAGAACAATAATATAATCCAAAATGTTCATGTCTGAATTCACTCAAATTTTAAATTAATGTTTTAGTCCAAGAATATTATTGAGCACTTTTTAATGCCAGTGAATAATGATTTGAATAAATAAATCCAACCAAATTAAAAACTGAACACGATTATAAGGTTGATTCTGCTTCAGATGTTAAGGCAAGAATGAATAATTCTAAGGTAAACAAGATTATATACCCCTCTACTTGACCTAGATTGCAATTACCATTTTCTGGAAATACAGTAGAACCTGTCTTGAAAGACCACCTCTTTTGCCAAAAAATTATGGTCTCTCAAGACAGGTGGTCTCTCATAACAGGTAACAATGCTATATAATTAATAAATTTGTGCACTGACAGTGTGGTCTCTTAAGACAGGTGGTCTCACATAGCAGTGGTCTTTCAAGACAGGTTTTACTGTACTCTGTCAACATAATGGGAAATTTACATTCTGGATGTTTCTAAGGTTAGAATCAAGACTATTTTTAAATTAAATTGGAGTAAACATGTTTACCGTTAATGATGATCTGAATATTCAATGCACAATCATAGAGAAATATTAGCTATGTATTATGTTGTTTAAAAAAATAAATGTCACTGGTCAGGTACACCATTATCTTGTTTTTGGACAATGGTCAAGTACAAAATACAGATATACATGATGTATAATCTTGGAGAAAAAGCCAACAAATAAAACAAATTAAATATACATAACAGTGGTACAGCTGATTTAACTGGTGATGATGTTGAAAATGTACATGTCAGAAGTTAGAGCCAGGATAAAATTTGGGACACTTTTCTTCATATGTCATTGGAGACCATTATGAAAGAGCAACTAGTAGGATTTACAGCTGATGGTGAGAAAAAAAATATTCAGGGTAAACAAAATTCAAAGTTTGATTTGTATGGGCTGGGATCCTTAAGTCAACAGAACCAGAATTAAGTAGCAAAGAGTCCTACAGTAGTAGTTCTGAAGATATTGATTATGAAATGGAGATATCACAAGAACTTGTTAATTTTAAGATATATTACTTTATGATGGAATAAAAAAAAAAGAAGAATTCGGTGATTTTCTCTTTTGAACACAGTGTATATTTGGTCAAAGTCAATCTAAAGTTATGAAAAAATACTCTGGTAAGCTTTGATATTTTGATGTTTCTGTGCATGATTGGAGCCTTAGTATGTTTTATGGCACACCTTGCTGGTTTTATTGCATTTGACCCTCAACTCAATAAACAGATGGGAGAAACACTGAAGCCATAAATTTATCAAAGGCAGGTCAAGATTTCATACCTTTACCTGTACATCTAGGCAGTAGTAACATTTCTCATAGTATTTAGCAGTGGCCAATCTAGGCATGCACAAATGAATGTACATAAATGTGGACAAAATATATTTTTAATTTCTTGGATATCTCACCCTCTCCCACAACCTGCCCCATGGCAGAGCATACATTAGAGTGTTTTAGTGTGCAATTCTTTGACTATTAAATGGCTTTGTGTACAACTTAGAAAGAACACTATCTACCATAGGTCAGTTGAGAGGCAAGTTCCACATGAGTTAGTGGACATCCACTATTACATAATATTAGTATGACTTTCTGACTGGGTCAGTGAACCTTATCTGTCTGCCACAAGCGATGCAGTCATTCTTCACAACCATTTATATCTTGTCCATTAAGGCCAACAGAAAAGACTGATTAATTTCTGTTCTGGAAACATGGGTTTTCCATAATTTTCAGTGCATGTACTGTATAAGCTTACATTTATATCATTATAATCTTGCATCTAATTGGATGAGCTTTTTACCACTCAAGAGGCCATATTTCTAATTTGATTTTGATAAAACTGGTATATAAGTTTACAGCTTCAAGATTCTGGAAGTGTTTTATATTGATACTGTTATGTAAGACCAGCTAGCTTTTGTTGTTGTTTGTTGTTTTGGGTTTAATGCCGTTTCTTAACGCAAGATGGGCTGTACATGGTGGCCCATATAATTGGTGGAGGAAGAACCTGGGAAAAACCACCGACCCACAGGAAGCTACAGGCAGCTTTTTCACATGTTCACTTGGCCAGTCTTGAGAATCAAACCCATGTAGACAGAGGTGAGATGGTAGTGCTCAGTATAGGCAAGCACTTTAGACCACTAAGTCACTCAAGACTGCCCCCCCCCCTTGCTTTTATGATATTGTAAGGTTTACTTAAATGACCCTAAATTTCAGATTTACAGAACAATAGCAAACACTATTAAATATGACCATTGTGGTCAAATCCAGATATTGGCCGGGTTGGATCCAGATCCAGATTTTAATATTAGACTGGGTGTAGTTGGTCAGGAATCCAGAATAACTTGGATGCTTTAATCTACCCATATTGTTCATGCTGAATGCCCATCTGATAAGGTTTTAATCTTGCTTTTGCATTTTAACATTGTCTGGAAATTTTCAAAAGATGAAAGTACATTGAAGATAAGGAGAAAATCAGCCACTTAAAATCAGTGTAGAAGTTTTTTTTTTAAAAATCTGATACTTGACAATACTTTAAAGAAAAGCAGAAAAGATGACTATCCCATATTTTTAGCTATCATGTCATGTCAAAATGAGCTTTGACCACAGAAGGAAAGATGACAATTCCATTCTTTAGACATCATGTCATGCCAAAATGAGTTTAGACCACAGAAGGAGAGATGACAATTCCATTCTTTAGACATCGTGTCATGTCAAAATGAGTTTAGACCACAGATGGAAAGATGAAACTTCCATTCTTTAGACATCATGTCATGTCAAAATGAGTTTAGACAACAGAAGGAAAGATGACAGTTCCATTCTTTAGACATCATGTTATATCAAATTGTTTCAATGGAGAGATGCAGGAAAATTCCATTTTGTTTCCACAGAACGATTTGTGGAAGTTGCCCTTTTTGTTTTCACAGAAGATTGGGGAAGGTGCTATTTTTTCCACAGAAGGATTGGGGAAGTTGCACTTTTGTTTTTATAGAAAGATTGGGAAAGTTGCTTTTTTTTCCACAGAATGATTGGGGAAGTTGTCCTTTGTTTCCAAAGAAGAATTGGGGAATTTTTTTGTTTCCACTAATGGGTGTGGGTAAGATGCCATTTTGTTTTCAAAGAATTCATGGTCTGTAACAACCACAAACCCACAAAAGTTAGTTTTGCATGAAAAATTGAATTCATGATGTTTGACAGTATCTTTTATTTGCAACTTTAAGATTTCATTGATATCATACTCATCTTATGAAAGTATACAGATTGACCAGTGATTATACCACTCTGATTTTGTAGGAATTATTGCGTATTATTTTAAACTTCAATTGCTGAGCCTTAGTCGACTAGTCTTCTAATTGCTTTCATTAGGGTCAGTACTGTAGACCTTTTTCCATCCTGTGCTGGGATGTGGGAAAGGATTATGTTTATGTGAGTAGATTGCTCACCATTCCTTTAATCATTATATTGTCATTTGCATGTTTATGAAGAGCTATTTCGTTGTGATGAGCCCAGGTAGATATTTTTGTCAGTCTCCTATAGCTAGATCAATCCTTAATGTATTACATGCCATGAATTTGCTCCAATGAATACCGTATATATTCCATAGAGTCAAACTGCAAAGAACAATAATCTGATCTGCCATTGCATATGCGCCTGCAGATTAGGGTCCATGTTGTTTGTTCTACTGATTACTCCTAACATACAGCACAGACCCAGATCTGCCAGCGCATTATGCAAAGGTAGATCTGGGTCTGTGCAGTTTGCTATGGACTCATCTTATAAGCTAGTAGACACAATAACCAGTGTAATTCATTGCATAAATTAGCCTGAAAAAATAAACTGAACTCGGATTGAATACCTATAGAGCTGACAGCCTCAAGGTCACTTGAGCTTTGCAGTCTCTTAATCGGTTTTCTTCTCAGTCAGATGTCTTTGAAGGCAGCTGCTTTAAATCACAAACACATCACCTGTTATCATTATTCCTTCAAAACAATGGGAAGAATATTGTAATGCTTGCATTTGCATTCACTCTGAGGACTATTTGGTTTCACGAATGAAACTGGTATGTGCCCCTCTGTCCATCAGTATTGTTGCCAGGGCTTCAGAGAACCTTCAAATCTGATGTTATTATAATAAAGTCTGTATTGAATGACCACTTGATATAAGAGACCACCTGCTTTTAGAGGCCAGATTCTCAGTGTGTGGGTTTGTTGATTATAGAGTTATGACCTGTCAAGGGAGACCACTTGTCATGAGAAGTAATGATTTTTTTTCGCAAAAGGGATGCTCTTAAAAAGCAGTAGCAACTGTGCTACTTTGTGACTCTTGAACCACCAGGAGAATCATCTGTCATGTTTCCATTTGTCTTGATGTCTGGTTGGTAGTATATTGAGTTGACACACTGCTAAATGAAAATGGTGCTGCTGGAATATCCTATATGGCTGCCACATCTTAAAAATCATGTTATTGATACTCCTTCTAAATGGTAAGTCATATTGATGTGGGGTTTTCACTTTAGGCCTTGTGATTATGGCTGCTTGGTCTAAAATGGTACTGCTTGAACAGTCAGTATGGCCGCTACTTCTTCTAAGCAGAAAAGTATATTGACATGGAGCTTTCACTGGAAGTTTTTCTTGTGATGTCTCGTCAGTAACAATGGTGCCGATCAGATCTAATGACCATTATGGCCACCATGGCAGCCATCTTGAATATCTTGTTACCACCACCACCCCACCTCCCTTGTGACTTTTATGCCAAAATTGTAGTGGTTAGCAGAGGTGTGTAAATTAGGAAAGACTACATTGTGTCTGTTAAATGCCTATAGCATGCAAGAAAGAGTGAAAGAGATATTTTCTTAAAGTTGACACTTAATTCAGTAATCACACCTCTCTCTGTGTGTGTATGTGTGTGTGTGTGTGCTCAGACTTGAAACTGGGTTCCAATGTTGGAGTGCTTTAAGCTGATAGTTATAGAGCTTTGGCTGTTAATATGCTATCCGCTTATCCCACATGTCTAAATAAAGTGCATAAAATTTCAGATTTACCTTTCTTATCTGATAAAATGTCTACCTTCTATTATCAGACAAATTAATTAGTTCTGCATTCTAGTCTTATAAGTAATTTATCCCCACCCACATCACCAGCATTTTGTTTAACCAGAATTTTTTTTTATAAAAATGAAAATAAAATCTAAATCTGTATTAAAGATATTACAGGCATATATACATTCTTTGGCTTAATATGTAGCCATGTAAATTTCAATAACATTTGATCATTCATGTATACTTCCTTATTGTGTGCCCTTGTAGGCAAACTAGAATTGTACAGTGCTCTGCATTTAAAATGAGGTCAGTTGTAATGGAGTTTCAGTAGGTGTGGAAATAAAGCTTAAGGTGGTATGGTTTGCAGAGTGTTATCTATCATTGTAATTTCAATTAAAATTACACTCAGACAAGTACAGTATGTATTCGCATACAAGTCAGATCTGATTGCAAACTTCCCAGATCCAAATGTGCCATTACATAATTGTTACGACCTAGTCAGTAGAACAAACAACACATACCCTGATCTGCCATTTCATTAAGAGCTAAGAAATCTAATGCTAAAAAAAAGAGCACTTAAATCCAGCCCACAAAAAGTGCAGCAAACCACTGACCCTGGTGGACACATTATATGTGTGACATGTAAGCCTCCCAACTCTACTACTGAGAAACTGGTTATTTCCAACCCATCTAAAAAATAGAGCAACAGACTACTGGCACAAGTGGAAATGGATGCTGTAAATCAAATAAAGATAAGATTAAAGAATCTACAATTCAAAAAGATCCTTAATAATTTAGGGAGTGTAGAGAGTATGGACACTAGAGTGCCCCCTGATGCCACACAGTGGAAAGCTTCCAGAAGCCCCCTCCTTTTGCCACATTCAGAAATATGTCTGACACCATAATAGAATGCAGTTGCCAAGGTTTAGATGCAAATATTGATGAAATTGATCTTTTACGTAAAGGGTACGGTACAATAGCTGTCTGCTGTGAGGAGACCTTTTTAGAAGAAAACAATTGAGTTAATCTTAAAAACTTAACAACAAAGCAATTTTTCAAGAAATCCTGATAAAACTGATGGTGGAGTGTCCATCATCTTAAATAATACATGTACAATTAATCCTGCCACAGGATCGACCTCATCCTAAAATCTTACCATTTGTAATCGCTGTTACTTCTTATGGAAAGTTGGTGACAACATTTGTGGCTGGTGACCACTATCCAGTAATATTCCCAAACCTTAAGAATTAATTAGGGTAGAGACAATAATTGAATAAGGCTGGTTGGGAAAAGTTGCAGTTCTTTGTGAATAAAATTTTGATTCTGATTTTGATAACATAGTGAATCTAGTACCACTACTTACAAAGATATGTTTCTGGGGATGCAGTACCAAACACTTGGGCACTTCCTAAATTTGTCAAGAGACCATATTTTCTCTGTGCTTGCAAAGATGCCTTCGTGGAATAGAAAAATGTTCTTAAACATTTCAGTAACAATCTAGCAACTGAAAATCTGAATACATGTATATGCCATGTACATGTACACTAGGCAAAATTGAAAATCTGAATACATGTATCTACCATGTACACTAGGCAAAACTGAAAATCTGAATACATGTATATATCATGTACATGTACTCTAGGCAAAACTGAAAATCTGAATACACGTATATACCATGTACATGTACACTAGGCAAAAGTTTATCATTCCAGTGCAGTAAGAAAACAAGAAAATCCTGTATCCCACTCTCACTCCTCT
>JAECUM010015499.1:0-62146 GCA_016617855.1 Megalonaias nervosa
AATATTGTCACTCCCCTTCCCCTCCATTTAGAGGTTACATTGCATTTAGGATTCAAAACATTTATTGTAGTCTCAGGGTTCCAATTAAATGCTCACATATTTGCAAAATGGGAGTTAATTGTGGAAAAATTAAATTCAGGTTTGAAGCTTGCCTCATTTTGCAGATGCTAAATTTTCCAGAGATATAGAGGAAAACATTAGTAAACCTTCTTAAAGTATGTACATTTAGCGAAATACACATGCATAATTCCAAAATACACATGCATAATTCCAAAACATAAAATAATTAAGCTTGTTTTGGTATCAATTTCTTTACTGTGTGTTAGGTGTTTAGCATGTAGCCCAGTAGAACCCAGGCCATACATGTGATTACTGATAATACATGTACACAGTGGATTAGGGTACAACCATTATCTTTCAAGGGATGGCATTTGATCCCAGCATCTATTCTTCCTTCTGGAGCATCATGCCAAATAGGAATACCCTCCCTTAAGAAGTGTAGATAGAGTTAAAGATACAAGGTAGAGAGTTGACAGACTAACCACCAAAAAGGTGCATTTGACTCCTAAAGTTGGTGTCAGCCCAGGTCAGTTATCATAGTATTGCCTTTGGGGAAGGCACTTTACTCCAATTGGCATAGCACTAAATCCTTTTGTGTGCTGTACTGTAAACACTAAATCAAATCAAACAATAATAGTACAAAATATATAACCTTTCTGCATCTTCCCATCCACCACCAAGGATTCCCTCCAGAATCTTAAACCTTCCTTGTCATACCTCTGAAACTCATACCAAATATGACCAAACTTCCTCAGTCAGTGTAGATGAAACTCAGGTTACAAGGATAGCATGGTGATGGATGATTGATGACCAGACAGACAAGTGGACTGACTGACAGATATAACTTATCACAATCTGTGAAAAGCAGATATAACAAAAGTGTGAATATAAAAATATAATCAGTGTTCATGTGATACTTGATTTACAAAAGAAGTTGCATCACAAACTTTTACAAATTGTTACTGATCAGTGTGCTGATTACAATGTGGATTGATAGATTAGCAGGCATAACAGTTTATTACAGTACTGATGCCTTACTGAAACAAAACTAGTCATGCTAATGCCTTAAGTTAATTGAATTATGCTATGTTATAGGAGCTGGATTCATTGTCTTGAAACGTTACCTTGCTGGAGGGGTGTGTCGCAGCCAGCGTAACCTGACTGGGAAGACTGTGCTGATAACAGGAGCTAATTCTGGGATAGGAAAAGAAACTGCTCAAGACCTGGCTCGCAGAGGTACTGACAGGACTAAAATATAGGCAAAAGAAATTTTCATTAAAGTTACACAGGCTACCTTATCATTTGATACTTGTAAATCAAAATCGATGATAGGACAAAATTCATATGAACTAATAATAAACAGACATTGTTGTTCTGAGTACATGACAGCAGTATCCCTCACTTGGGATTCCCCAATCTTACATCAAGTATCATAAGAACCTCTTACTTTGCAGTATTATATTTACTGAGGAATGATTTCTTTTCAGTAGCACCATATTCTCTTCTCATCATTATAACCTATATACTATTTACAGATTGATTCTTCTGACAACTTCACATTTTATGTCCTTGCATGAAGTAGAGGTGCTGGCAGTGCACAGATTACATGTGTAATTCAGCATGAAGTAGATGTATAGGTAGTGCACAGAGCACATGTGTAATTCAGCATGAAGTAGATGTATAGGCAGTGCACAGATTACATGTGTAATTCAGCATGAAGTAGATAGTGCACAGAGCACATGTGTAATTCAGTATGAGGTAGATGTATTGGTAGTGCACAGAGCACATGTGTAATTCAGTATGAGGTAGATGTATAGGCAGCACACAGAGCACATGAGTAATTCAGCATGAAGTAGATGTACAGGCAGTACACAGAGAGACATGTGTAATTCAGTATGAAGTAGATGTATAGGTAGTGTACAGAGCACATGTGTTATTCAGTATGAAGTAATGTATAGGCAGTACACAGAGCACATGTGTAATTCAGTATAAAGTAGATGTATAGGTAGTGCACAGAGCACATGAGTAATTCAGTATGAAGTAGATGTATAGGCAGTAAACAGAGCACATGTGTAATTCAGTATGAAGTAGATGTACAGGCAGTACACAGAGCACATGTGTAATTCAGTATAAAGTAGATGTATAGGCAGTACACAGGGCACATGTGTAATTCAGTATGAAGTAATGTATAGGCAGTACACAGGGCACATGTGTAATTCAGTATGAAGTAGAGGTACAGGCAGTACACAGGACACATGTGTAATTCAGTATAAAGTAGATGTATAGGCAGTACACAGGGCACATGTGTAATTCAGTATGAAGTAATGTATAGGCAGTACACAGAGAGACATGTGTAATTCAGTATGAAGTAATGTATAGGCAGTACACAGGGCACATGTGTTATTCAGTATGAAGTAGATGTATAGGCAGTAAACACAGCACATGTGTAATTCAATATGAAGTAGATGTATAGGCAGTAAACAGGGCACATATGTAATTCAGTATGAAGTAGATGTATAGGTAGTACATAGAGAGACATATGTAATTCAGTATGAAGTAGATGTATAGGCAGTACACAGAGAGACATGTGTAATTCAGTATGAGGTAATGTAAAGGCAATACACAGAGAGACGTGTAATTCAGAATGAAGTAGATGTATAGGCAGTACATAGAGAGACATATGTAATTCAGTATGAAGTAGATGTATAGGCAGTACATAGAGAGACATGTGTAATTCAGTATGAAGTAATGTATAGGCAGTACACAGAGCACATGTATTATTCAGTATGAAGTAGATGTAAAGGCAGTACATAGAGAGACATGTGTAATTCAGTATGAAGTAGATGTATAGGCAGTACATAGAGAGACATGTGTAATTCAGTATGAAGTAATGTATAGGCAGTACACAGAGCACATGTGTTATTCAGTATGAAGTAGATGTATAGGCAGTACATAGAGAGACATGTGTAATTCAGTATGAAGTAGATGTATAGGCAGTACATAGAGAGACATGTGTAATTCAGTATGAAGTAATGTATAGGCAGTACACAGAGCACATGTGTTATTCAGTATGAAGTAGATGTATAGGCAGTACATAGAGAGACATGTGTAATTCAGTATGAAGTAATGTATAGGCAGTACACAGAGAGACATGTGTAATTCAGTATGAAGTAGATGTATAGGCAGTAAACAGGGCACATGTGTTATTCAGTATGAAGTAGATGTATAGGCAGTACATAGAGAGACATATGTAATTCAGTATGAAGTAATGTATAGGCAGTACACAGAGACATGTGTAATTCAGTATGAGGTAGATATATAGGCAGTACACAGAGCACATGTGTTATTCAGTATGAAGTAGATGTATAGGCAGTACAAAGAGCACATGTGTAATTCAATATGAGGTAATGTAAAGGCAATACACAGAGCATGTGTAATTCAGCATGAAGTAGATGTATAGGCAGTGCACAGAAAGACATGTTATTCAGCATGAAGTTGAAGTATAGGCAGTACACAGAGCACATGTGTAATTCA
Organism: Megalonaias nervosa; assembly: GCA_016617855.1. Taxonomy (NCBI): domain Eukaryota; kingdom Metazoa; phylum Mollusca; class Bivalvia; order Unionida; family Unionidae; genus Megalonaias; species Megalonaias nervosa. The sequence continues at coordinate 3,595 of JAECUM010015499.1, forward strand.
GCATGAAATAGAGGTGTAGGCAGTACACAGAGCATATGTGTAATTCATTGTGAAGTAGATGGATAGGCAGTGCACAGAGCATATGTGTAATTCATTGTGAAGTAAATGTATAGACACTGGACAGAGCACAGGTTTAATTCAGTATGAAGACTTTAAAAAAAAAACCTCTTTTTATTCAGCCATGTCTCAAAATCAGAGAACATCAACATATTTTATTTTCTGAACTTATCATTATTATAACCAAATATTCTCACTCATAAGCTTGGTCCAACTGCAGACTGCATAGATCCAGGTCTGCTAGTGCATTATATAGACCCAGATCTACTGATGCATCATGCACCAATAGATTTGGATATATGCATTTTTTTTTAGGAGTAATGAGTAGATCAAACAACATAGACCATGATCTTCTGGCACATTATGCAATAGTGGATCAGGGTCTATGTTGTTTTGCAGTTAGACTTGTACACAGGTATATACGGTACTGATGCCAATTTAGTACAAGCATTTCTTAGTGATACATTTGTGATAACTGATTTAAGATTGAGGAATCCTGAGTAAACCTGAGAGACAGAGTATAAATTGCTAATGATTTCCCATGCTGTCATATTTTTTTGCATTTATCATTTATTTCTTATTACTGTTATTTGTATTATTGAACTGTATAAACATTTTATATTTCATATACTCTTATTAGGAATACTGAAGTGTACAGACATTTGATATTTCATATTACTCTTATTGGGAATATTGAAGTGTATAGATATTTTACATTTCATATTACTCTTATTGGGAATATTGAAGTGTATAAACATTTTATATTAAATTGCTCAGTAAGAGATGGAAGTTGAAATCATATAATTTTATATATTAACCTTAGAGCTTATAGCATTGTGATACAGTTAGGTATAGTCTTACCAATCACATAATAATATAATGACTTCTCATTTTGAAGTCTGTAGCAGACATTGATGTTACAACAGCATAAAGCCTTAAATCATAAGAATTATCAATGACAGCATAATAGTGCCAAAGTTTTTGATAGTACCAGTACATTTATGTTGAGGATTTAAATATCACAAAGTTCTAATGTTCTACCAATGAAATCATGTGTTACATTGCATTTATGTTAGGTGTCTGATTTAGTGACAATGACTAAAGCAAATGTCAGCCTGGTCATGTATGAGCCTTTACCCATCTTCAATTAAATATTAATTGGTGTTCCAAAGATTACTGCTAATACAGTTTAACCAAAGTCTGTTCAGTCCTGATTATTGAATGCTCTGCACCTTAACTATAATAATAAAAATAGTTCCAAATGAAAATGATTGATTGCTGTAGACTAGCTTTCACAATGGTGGCCAGATACTAAACTGGGTAAGGAAAAGAGGATATAAGGTCTAATCATAGCAAATAACAGGGTAGAACAAATTAATTTCAGTACATACAGCTGTCATTGTGACATCACAATGCATAACATTAAATCCGGCTTGTATTGGATCAGACCTTTCGGTTCAAGCATATTCACATACTTTAACACTGATTTTCCCTTTTGTATTTCTTGGAACATGTATATAATAAATTTTAAAGGACTACAGATCAAAATAAAGTGAAAAATCACCATTCAAAGGTATGGTTGATCAAATTCTAAAAAATTACTTTTTTTACTGAAATAGTTTGTAATGAATGCCTACATGTCCTGTATGACTTGTATGTTTAAAGAACAAATTTATATACCAGGGTTCACAACAGTGCCCTCATTGGTTTTAAAATATAAAAATCTGCATCTTCGAGAAAAGCTATGTTTAAAGACAGTAACTTATTTTCTTTTGTATAATTTGGGAAACTTTTAATTTACTGGATCCAGAAATTATAAAAATTGGCACAAGTTTGACATTATATTATCAAAACAGAACACAACATCTATAAAGACACTATGTATTTAAAACCTATTATTTAAAAAAATACATTTGTCATAAAGTCAGCATGTAAAAGTGCAAATATCAACAATTCATGGATTACCAATTGTATAGATTATCCAATAATAGCTTAGAATATGAATGAGTGACATAAAATATATGCTAAATGTAAATCCACCAGATATATTAATTAAAAATTTATCTTACGTTTTCTCTGGGCTGTGCACTTAAGCCTTTTAGCTCATTAAAATTCAGAATGGGACATATAAACATCAGCAACTCACATTTAAGTAAATGATTAGAGCCTGTAATAGTTATCTCCCTTGCATACCACGTCACACCATGGTAGTAGAAAATACTCTTAAAAGCAAATCGTCAAACTTTAAAATGAATTCTCTTGTTACATGTGAAGAAAAGGATTTAGAATTGATACAAGATTCTTGAAAGTAGCAGTTTGATTGGAATAATAAACTAAAATACTAACAGTATCTCTGTATTTACTTTCCTTTCATTTGATCTTTAAATTAGTATCACTTTAACCCTCAATCCATCAGTATTTTCAATATTTTGATTGAAACTATACATCCATGAAGTTATGTGTACTTGTTAGACATTATGTTATTTCAGTTCTTTATTGTAGAAATTCTTAGATTTGGTAACTACAAAATAATTTAATATCAATGATAAATCATACTACTGTAGTATGAAATAAATGTAGTAGTTTAAAGGATTTTTTAAAAAACAAATTTACAATTATGGTGATGTGATAAGCAAGTGATTTTTTTAAAAATCTTGAATAAACATTACTGATATATGTTTTCTATACTAACAATAATTTTACACTGTCTTTATAGGGGCAAAGGTACTTCTTGCTTGCCGTGACATAACAAAAGCTGAGAGAGCTGCAGAAGATATCAGTAAGACCACAGGAAACCCAAATGTAAAGGTGTATGTTGTTGACCTTGCATCCCTTCAGTCTGTTCGAAAATTGGCAAAAGAAATTGTGGAGAAGGAGAACAGGTTGGATATCCTGGTAAACAATGCAGGTAAGATAGAGGTGGTGATGGCCTTTAGATTAAGACAGTGGCCTTGGGAGCCCATAATTCTGTGTTTGAACCTTGGTGATGGAAAAGGTTTTGTTTCCTAGTACCTCCATTGTCAGGTATTATGGTGTATGTAACTATGGTAATCTTTTTGATGAAGAGTTATTCATTTATTCATCCTAAACTATTTGGAGGATTGCCTTGGAACTTCACACACACGCACGCACGCACGCACGCACGCACGCACGCACGCACGCACGCACGCACGCACACACACACACACACACACACACACACACACACACACACACACACACACACACACACACACACACACACATTCATCCTATGATCCAGTTGGTCCTAGATGAAAATGGTGCTGCTTGCAAATCCAATATAACTATGTTGTTGGCCATCTTGAAAATCTTACTGCTACTCTTTCTGAATGGGTGGTCATATAAACATGGATTTTTCACTAAGAGACTTTTGTTATGTTGACTTAGTAGTAAATATAAATGGTGCTGATCTTGGCTCAGTAAGGCCATCATAGTGGCCATTTTGATAATCTCCTTGTAACTAATCCTCCTGAAAGTATGGTCATATCAACATGAGGTTTTCATTAAAAGACTTCTTATGCTGACTGCTTGGCCCTAAATAAAAATGGAACCTTCCGAAGTTCAATATGACCACCATAGCAGCCATCTTGAAAATGTTATCACAACTTCTCTGAACAAAAAGTTATTTTGATGCAAGGTTTTCAACAAAATACTTCTTATGATGTCCAGTATGGCCTTAATTGAACATGGTGTTAATGTGAAATCCAATATGGCTATCACACAGCAGCCATCTTGAAAGTCTTGTTATTGCTATTCATTTTAAATGGATGGTCATATCAGCATGAGGTTTTTACTAAAATGACTTACTTATGATGTCTACTTGGTCCCAAATAAAAATGATGCCAATCTAATGTTAAATATGGCCAACACAGCAGCTATCTAGAAAATCTTTTATCACTACTACTTCTGAACAGAAAGTGATACTGACATGTAATTTTCACCAGATGACTTCTTATGATGTCTGCTTGGTCCTGATTGAAAATGGTGCTGAAACATATTGACTAAAATAAAAGTACCATAATACAGGATATGTGCAAAATTTATTTATGGTTTAGTAATGTCTGTTTGATTCTACAATAAAGGATTAACTAAGCAACTGTCCATCATTTAATTTTTACTGTTTGATGATATCACATGGGAATTAAAAATTATTGTCAGAATTTTCATGAAAATTGTTATGACTATCTGTAGACAAGTTTCTATTGTGACATATGAAAGGAGAGTGTAGTGCAATTTAGTATGATATTGTGTTCTATTTTTTTTTGAAAGAGACCAATAATTGGTACAGAATTTAGGATTCAGAATTGATAGGCAATTGTTGCTACTATGAATGTTCTTGGACAACAGTGAATGCTTTAGTCCATCCGACTGTATTACCCTATAATCAAGGTTGTTTCAGTGACAGACATCATTAATACACTAAAACCTGTTCAGTTTTGTCACTAGACCACAACACCATTCTAATTTTCCCCTGGCAGATTTCCTATATAAATGAACTGTATTTAATGGTTGCCTGCTTTCTGTGGTTAGCGGCCAGGTGTTTCCTAATCAACCAATGGTTTCACCCTCCCTTAGCTGTCAGTACTGGAGTGTATCAGCAGCAACTGATCCAAGTATGTAAATTAAACACTTCTTTTGTTTGATGAGCAAAACATTGTTTCAATAAATTAGATCATGAGAATCAATGTTTAAGCATTTCATAGCTTGAATATACTTACTGTCCTCCAGTCACACTGTCAGTCAAACTCAATGGTGTGATCATGTTGGTTTCCAAAAAAGGCAGTTTTATTCTTCAAGAAGAGGATTGAAGCAAATTATTGCAGCAGAAATGGAAGTCATCTTTTGTGCCACTGTGACAGGTATAGTCAAATATCTTCATCAATTTGCATGTGAATTAAATGAAACTGTGTCTGAAGAAAAAATGTTCATCTTTGAAAAGAGATATGAGTTACATCCCTTTTTATTACGGTCAGGGGTCATTCAGTATTCAAAACTTGTCTGTGAAGGCAAGTGAAGTTTTAGCTGATAGATCACAATGAGTAGACATATATTGCTTCTTTTAATTTTCTGTTCATCACAGGCTTCTCACATATGTAGACTGTCTTTTGATCTCAGTGAGATGAGCATCCGACTAATCCGAATATTGTTTTATAGCGTGAACAAACTAAGATTGGTGTATGTTTTTAAGTTATTGATGATTTCATTCAAGGATGGATTAAAGTGAGCAGGATTCAGTAATCTTGTGTGGAAAATATATTTGGGGGAGAATAATATATATATCCATAATTGTTGGATTTGTTTTACAGTACACATAAAACAATCTTGATAATGTAATAATAATAATAATAATAATAATAAGAAGAAGAAGAAGAAGAAGAAGAAGAAGAAGATTGATATTTGATGCATGATATTTTGCTCCATCTGAAGTATTTCCTTTCAAATATCAAAAGCAAGTAGGTACAAAAAGTATTGCAAATGACATGAGACCTTTACTAAATAGTCTGACAAAATTATTTTGAAATAAGTATTCATAATCCAGATTTACATTTCAAACTTCATTTATGTGAAAACTCTGACTCATCATTGAACTGATGAAGAATCTGTATTAATAAATTGATTACAAATCATGGAGGAAACTTGTTGTCAGTAATTGTCATTCGGAATCCAAGAAATATATGAAAGATTTGGATTAATCAGGCTTTGCTGTATTTATGAGATAAAAGTAGAAATTTCATTATATGTTTAACTGTAAATGTGGAAGGGGCAATTATAGCGTTTTTCTTTTATTTAGGTCAGTTTCTCCATTGAATATGTTCTCCAATGACATTAATGTTAGGAAATTAAACTCTGCTGCCTCATAAATCCAATACTCCTGAAAAATTTGCCCTTACTATCAAAATATCATGCAGACAAATGGAAGAAACTCACCAATTACCTCCCCTTTCTACCAATATGCTGTTACTGTTGTTATGAATGTTTATCCATCTTTCATTGCAGTAGCATTGCTCTGCACCACCTTTTGACATACATCTATATCTTCAGTTATCCTACCTGTTCACACTTTATGTCAGTAAAGTATTATTGATTAAAGTTCCATTATTTTTTAATTTTTGTTTGATAGCTGTGCATATTGTTGTCAGTTTGAGGACTTTGTTTTTATGACATGGCAGATCTGACATGGTATCACTGATACTTGTTGTTTTGTACATTGCATACACTGAAAGAGCTTTCCACTCAAATTAAGTCACTGTGATCTACTTTTATGCCTCATTGATTTATTTTAACTTTTGCATTTTGGTCAGTTTCTTACACATTGTTCATTGCAGAATAATGCAACTCTGCATTGATATACCTTGGTAAGAAAACAGAATCATGCAGCTTTGTGTGGGTCACCATGACCTATATACCTCTTATGTCAGTGACTTAATGTCAGGTTTGCATTTAAGTCAGTTTCTTAGGCTTTACTGGGTCAAATTCTGATAAGTCATGTGTGTTCCATTAACACATTTCTATGTACATGTATCAATTCTTGATTGATTTCAGGTATAATGGCCTGCCCTCAGTGGAAATCTGTGGATGGCTATGAGCTTCAGTTTGCTGTCAACCATCTTGGTCATTTTCTGTTGACCAATTTGCTTCTGGATTTGTTGAAGAAATCAGCTCCAAGTCGAATAGTAAATGTTTCTTCACGAGCTCATCAATGTTAGTATTTTTGTATCATGCTCTGTAATGCATTGGCAAGATGTATATACTGTTCTCATCAATACTGCATTAAATATGTATCATATATACTCACTTAAAAAAATCGAGTCGGACTGCAAAGAACATAGATCCTGAACTACCACTGCATAATGTGCCAGCAGATATGTGGCAATGTTGTTTATTCTACTGATTACTCCTAACAAACTGCACATAATCCAATGCATTATGTGATGTCATATCTGGGTCTGTGCACTTTGATGTTGGACTTGATTTTTAAGTGAGGAAATATGGCAAATTTAATTACTGCGTAGCAGTAAGTTTAGTGATTTTTATATAGACAGTGAACAATCTCTTGCATATGACCAGGGAGAAATTGTCATGTGCAATTCATATTGTCAGCTTGCTAATTCATGAGTATCATTTTGCACAAAATTTTCCTGATAAGTTGTCTTTGAAGGCAGAAATTATCTTCATATTTGAATATGACTGGAACTCTGAGGATGACCACAAAAAAGGGAAAATTTTCCACTGCATCTGTTTATTAATGATTGAAGGTACCAGTAGAGTCTGTATTACCATATTTATAGTATATATTGGGGCATGATAAAATAATTATTTTTTCCTGTCCCAGAACTTATGGTGAAACATTTTTTGACCTAGGTCATATATGTCCCAAGACTTAAGAAACGAAATAAATTTGTATTGCATTTGTGCTCCCCTCCAATGCATGTTGCAATAAAATAGATAAACAAAACGCTTATTTGATAATAAAAAGAATGAAACTAACCTTGTATTGTTATCATTTATTCCTTTTTTTTTTCAACACGAGCATTAAAGAATAAAATACATCCACAAAATCCGTATATGTAGTGTAGGCTTCCATACTGTAGTGTGTATTGCTTATGTCCAATAACACACACCACATTGTTCATTGACATGAACATTGAGAAACAAATTGTGTTTGGTTGCGCTCAAAGGTTTGAATATCTTATCTGACTGAAAACTGGATCCAATAAAATCTCAAACAAGAGGGAAATAATCAACCGATATCTTGAAGACAACTGTCATTCACGCATGACACTGTGTAAGGTGCAAAATAATCAAGGCTGAATTATATCCAGGTCTACTGTATGACAATATCTTGCAAATATAAATCATTATTTGAAACACATTCACTTGAGTGTATGTGACAATCTTTTCATCAGCACGTGTTACAAAAGTATCATTACTATTGACCCACAGACATCATTGCTCCATTGTATTAATTATTACTACAGATGCCAAGCACATAGAAGCCCAGGTGGTGAATAAACACAACTGGCAGTGAGCAGTAAACTTCTTTGAACTTACCGACAGGATGTCAAAGACAAAGGTTATTTTTATTACAAAGCAAGCTGACCTCAGAAGCTGACTTTTGTGACTTTTTTTTAATAAAAGATATAAATACAAAGGTTATTTTATTGCAAAGCAAGCAGACATTGGAAGCCGACTATGGATTCTTTTAAGTGTGGCGATTTTTTTTTTTTTTAATATACAAAGATGGCCAAGATATGGAAACAAACTTTGGTTCCTTTTCACCTGTATTCATGGGAATTTTGAAAATAAATTGAAACAATGGAACAAAATTTTAAAGTGACACAATATAGTGCTTCATACAGGGACGTCCATGACCCAGCATCATCCAGAATATTTAGAGAAAATAAAATCATGTGATGAATTTATGCAGGCCAGAAGAGAAGCAGATGATTTCGCAAACGAGAGGGAAATAATCAACCAATATCTTGAAGACAACTGCCATTCATGCATGACACGGTGTTAGGTGCAAAATAACCAAGATTGAATTATATCCAGGTCTACTGTATGACAGTATCTCGCAAATAAAGATCATTATTTGAAAACACATTCACTTGAGTACAAGTGACAATCTTTTCGTCAGCATGGGTTAAAAAAGTATCATTACTATTGACCTGCAGACACCAATGCTCCTTTGTATTAATTATTACTACAGATGCCAAGCACATAGAAGCCTGGGTGGTGAATAATCACAACTGGCAGTGAGCAGTAAACTTTGAACTTACCGGCAGGACATCAAAGACAAAGGTTATTTTTATTACAAAGCAAGCCGACCTTGGAAGCCGACTTTGGATACTCTGAAGCTGTTTTTTTTTGAAAGGATTTAAATACAAAGGTTATTTTACTGCAAAGCAAGCTGACCTTGGAAGCTGACTATGGATTCTTTAAGTGTGGAGATTTGTTTTTTTGGATATACAAAGATGGCCGAGAAATGGAAGCTAACTTTGGTTCCTTTTCACCGGTATTCACGGGAATTTTGAAAATAAATTGAAACAATGGAACAATTTTTAAAAAGTGACACAATATAGTGATTCATGCATGGACATCGATGACCCAGCATCGCCCAGAAGATTTGGAGAAAACAAACCGTGATGAATTCGTGAAGGCCAGAAGAGAAGCAGATGATTTCCGTAACCAACAATATGATCATTAACATGGATGAAATTCTAGTGTACTTTGATCGCATTCCTGGGCAGACTAAAGATAAGATGGGGGTCAAAAGTATGAGAATTAGACTGGCACAGATTTGAAAAATCTGACTTTAGTCCTTGCAGTTTCTGTTTCAGGTGGTGTGTTGTAACAATTTTTTACAGCATGAGAAAGCTAAAAGAAATATTCATGCACCGAAAGAATGGATGATATGTGTGCAGGAAAAGGGTTGTGTTGATGAGATGCTGCTGCAGTGGATTAAAGAGTTTAATCTCAAGTGCACAGTCTTAATTTTTTAAAAATGAAATTTCAGTTGGAATGTAATTTCCAACATGTAATTTTCAAATGATTCAAATGGTGTCCCACAACTTACGACTCGAAAAAAATGATGTGTCCCAGAATATACAATGCATAAAAAATTACTTTTAAAATTAATTTATGGTGTCCCAACATATATGGTAAATATGGTATCATGCAGCTAAATACCATTAATGTCAATTAATTTTTACTGTGTAATTAATTTGTATTGTGTAATTAAATTCTATTATTGTTACCATTATGGCATGGATCAAATTTATTATTTTTTATAATTGTGTAAACAAATACTTGAGGTACAGAATTTTTTGATAAATATTAGTTCACATTTCATTTTTCTTTTTCCCAGTTGGAAAGATGCATGTTGTTGACATCAACCTTGAGAAAGATTACAATCCCTACGTAGCCTATTCACAGAGTAAATTAGCAAATATTTTGTTTACAAGGGAACTGGCAAAGAGGCTTCAAGGTACCATCTGCATAACTGATACTTATTATTATTATTATTAGCTCACCTGGTCATCAGGTCATATGGCCAAGTGAGCTTATAGTATGGTCTTGCATATATCGTTCATTTTCATATATGCCATATTCCTAGACAGTGTGTTTGTCTGTGTGTGTGTGTGTGTGTGTGTGGGTTTAGGTTGGGTTGAGACTTTAAAAGTGTGTTTTAGGGTCCGAAAAGGAGTCAGTGCACATGAAGCCTCCCAAAAGCATGTCATCCAATAGAGAATAAGCAATCTTTTCATATAAGCCTGTGGAAAAATTATTAGAAATTCAAATCTGAATAACAGAAAATAACTTTTTTATTTTCTTTAATGCATATTATACACTTACAAAAATAAAAATATATTTAGTAGACTTAGCATTGTCAAATATCATCACAACTCACATATACATATTTGCAATAACTCACATAATCACAGCCACACTGACATTAAAAAACATACACCAAGTTTCTGTCTTTAAAATCCACTGGATGGCTAATTATAGGCTGAATTATATGCAATTTTTGTGGCTCTCAGTAGTTCAGTAGGGAGTTTGAAGGTAAGGCAAGTGTCATTTGTGTCCATCTTTGCACTCATTAGAGACTGGATGGTACTGTTGTTCAAACTTCTGTGCTGGATTCTCAGAATGAATCTTGGTCAACATTGAGTTGTTTTTGATGACCATAACTTTAACACTGTCAGAATTGTATTGGATGCAGTTTGATCATGAGATATGCTTGTTTCTGTAAAAAAAAAATGAAAATACATCACATTTACAACAGACCACTTAATTGGGGGAAGGGAAACAAGATATTTTCAGTTAATGGTTGCCTTACAAATAATACAACAGTAATAAAAGCCTCTGTCCAGATCAGATGTTAATGCTTTATCAACACAAATCAAATGTGTAAACATGTGCATGTGCTTATTATTGTCTTTAAATCAATCTATTTTATAGCTAAAATCATCCTGAAAAGCATATGTCAATTAATAGTTGCTATTTTAACAAAATGAATATAATAAATAATAATAAACAGAACTTACCTGAATGTTCAGTTCAGCATGTAAAATACATTCTGGTTTGTGCCAATGTTGCATACAGGTGGTGCTCCTATTTTGATGCACAAGGTACACTCCAGACTTATGTCGTTATAATGTTTGCAGTATGTACAAAAAGTTAAATACTCAACCATGCTGCTGTGCTTCACAAAGTCAAACTCCATTTAGTTTTGCTTGCTTCACTGATAGCTTGTTGCTTCATGAATCACAGGCAATACATTTTGACATTTTACCTTCAAAAATGACTCACACTTGAATGCTATTCCAATAACTGAAATAATCATATTTTGCATTTTATATATGGAGTACAGTCTGACTTCAGAGAAACATTGCCACTATTCACAAACATTCTTATTCAAGGAAATGATGTGGAATAGCTTTTGTTCTTCAACATGTATCTCATCAATTTACCTATAACTTAAAATGAATTTGTGAACCTTACCTATGCAAAGGACTTAACACATCACCCAATCTGTCATCAGCCATTTAAGTATTACATGAAATGGTGGTTGTTTATACCTTACATCTTTGCCAATTAATTGATTCTGTGACAGTTAGCTGTATAAACTGCCACAAGGAAAGTTTTACATGAGCTTTAAGCAGAACTGTTTACCATTACATGCTTCATGTTATGGGCATATATTGTTGTGGTGGATTTTTTTTCCTGAAGATTATTGATAAACCTTGTATTTCAAAATATGACCAGGTCAGGGGCTTTGTGAGTAAAAAATGTTTTTAGCATGACATGTTTTGGCAGGTATGCATCTTCATTGTGTTTTGTCTGTCCATCAGCAAATGCTGTTTTTAACTTATAAAAAAGCCACTGCACCAATTTCGATCAATTTTGGCAGAGCTTGCTTGCATGAAGTGCTTTTAAATGTGTACAGCTGATGTTGATCTGGCATAGTGTGGCCAAATTGTGACAGAAAGCATCTTGACACATAACCAAGGTGTTTGTACAAAGGATGCTAATCCACCATCAAATGTAGCCTCCATTGTTAAAAATAGAAAAAAAACTTCTGAACAAGTTCTGAAGAAAAAAATTATCAAACAGAATTTGACCAAATTTAACATAAAGTGTATTGGCGTAAAAGTCTTTAAAGTGAGTGCAAATTATGCCAATTTGTCATCCAGTATGGTTTCCATTACTAAAAGTAGAAAACCTTTAAATGACTTCTCATAACCGCTGAACAGGATTTTACTAAATTTAATACAAAGTATGCTTTTGCATAAAGGCCTTTTAAGTTTGTACAAAAGATGCAGATTTGCCATCCAGTATGGCCACCATTACAAAAAATAACAAAAACCATTAAATATCATCTGAGAAACTGTGGAACAGAATTTAACCAAATTTGACCAAAAGCATCATGGCTTGAATGTTTTTCAAATTGGTGCAAATCATGTCATCTGCCATCAAACATGACTGTGTGGCCAAACATGCAAAATGAAACAAAACCCAACAATACTTGATAAAATTGAATGAAAGACTTTCAGGTTTGTACAGATGATGGTGATTTAAATGTGGCAACCATTCCTAAAGAGTTTTAAACTTCTGCTAAAGAAGCACTCCACAAAAGATGACCAAATCTGACAGATTGCCTGAAAGCCTTTCAAGTTTGTACAGATGATACTGATCTGTTATCAGATATGGGTGCTATTAATTTATCTTCTGCTTGAAAACATAAAATTTGAAATGACCACTAAAATTTTCAAGTAGGTCACCAAATGACTACTAAAGTTTGAAAGGCACTTGGAATACTGAATGGATTTCAGATTATGTCTCCTGAATCACCATGAGGAGATGGAAGGTCAAAATTATACTGTCACATGAAGCAAAATGTAATAAAAGTGTGAAGTTTTGCAATGTCAAGGAATCAAAGTTGCCCTGTTATGGTATTATCATTATTCTTTTTGTTGTTGTTATTGTTATTATTATTATTATTAATCAGAAAATTGAAAACAATGTTTCAGATTATTCCATACTTGCTTATTGTAAACAAATTAGAAATTTGAAAAAGATAATGTAGATACAGTAAATGATTTGTCAGTTTCTAATATTAGTATGGGAGATTATGTGATTTAAAAATATGATTGTTATATTCAGTGCTAATAACACTGAAAATGTTAAAATAACAGTATTTTGCCTTGGGAGATGCAATGGTTAGTTTACCAGACTGAAGATGAAAGGCTATAGGTTTGATCCCTGGCCCAGACCAAGACAAGTTGGCTGCTTTAATATGCCCCTTGGCAAGGTACTTTATTCCAACAATATATAACCTTTTAAATGTTGATATAAGTTAAATAACCAACAAACCAGCTATATAAATACTAAGCCTCCACGATGACATCAGTCTATAATCTTGGAAATCTTCTAGGGTTTTCTTGCAATAAAATAACTGGTGGATATATGAAAACAGTAATATGACAGGGATAGTTTCATCTTCATTTCCACCATGTCTTGCAGGTACTAATGTAACAGTGAATGCCCTACATCCAGGAGTGGTACAAACAGAATTGTTCAAGTTCATATTATCATCATGGAAGACTGTACTCACTCCATTGACTTCGATATTTTTAAAAACTGTAGAACAAGGAGCTCAGACTTCTATCTACTGCTGTGTTGCAGAGGAACTGGAAGGTGTAACTGGTAGATACTTCAGGTGACAATCTTTTCATTTTCTAACGATAAGGGGATGATTACCAGGTCTTGGTGTAGTTATACTGGTATACAAGGCATGATAAGGGGATGATTGTCAGGTCTTGGTGTAGTTATGCTGATATACAAGGAATATCACAAATTGTCAGTGTAACATCTGGTAAAGACATATACACCAATGTTTGTTGCCTTAAGTACTGCACTGTGGGACATATCAAACTGCATTAGAATTAATTAGACCAAGATCTGCCAATGTAACTAACTGCCTGAACCTATCATTAAATTTTGCTTGACTCCAGATCTTACTAAAAATTATCTGACCAATCAGAAAGCTGCATTTGTACATTCAAGTAAGATTTCCAAATCTGGAGTAATATTTTTACTGTATATACATACTTTGAGATGAGTCCAAATGCTAACAATATAAACCCAGATTTCTCATTGCATAATGCACTTGCAGATAAGTATCTATATTGTATGATCTACCAATTACTCCAGACAAGCTACATAGACCCATATTTGCTGGCACATAATGCAGTGGCAGATCTTGGTCTGCATTTGGACTTGACTTATTACAGAGTATACACAGTACTCCAAATGCTGACTTAAAGTTTGATGATGGAGAGACCCAGACCAAATCTGCTGGCACATTAGTGGAGTCTTGAACTGGGCAGTTTAAAGTTTGGTTGGCATAATCAGGGTTGATTTAGCTGCTGGCTTATTGGCCCATGTCCTGAGGGTTTTGAGCAGGGCCAGTTAATACTAGCAGCAACAGGCCCATGGGATCAGTTCAATTTTCGGAAGTCATTATTTTTATTTCATTAGGAGAGCCATTTGATTTTCTCCTGGGCTTATTGATTTCCCTGATGGAAAATTGAAGAATGATAATGAACAAATCTATATAGTATATACAGTACATTTACTGAAGTTTCTTATGAAACTGGATGAAACATTGTTTAGATTTACATTTATCTCTCAACTTTAAAAACTGCATCTCCATGTTAAAATTTAGTGAGTCCACTGACTCTTTCTGTATATCAGTATAACCACTTCTACCCACAACTATAAATAAACATAGAAAAATGTTCCTGTTACAGATTTCTTTATAACTTATACACAACATGACTGAAAAAATCTCCAGTCCTTCATTCTGATACAAAATAGTTTGCTCAGTAAGAGAAATTTCTTTATTTTGGTTCAGAATTTTGCATCTTAAAAAAGGACTAACTGAATTTGTGCAACAAACTATTTTCTAATCATCATCAGATGCATTTTTTTACACTTTTTATCTCACTGTGCATCTTAACAGATGTTCCATAGAATGTAAGGTGTACAGCGAAATTCCACTGTAACATGCTACATTATAACATGCATTCAGACGTAGCATAGAATGTAAACTGTACATTGAAATCCCACTGTAACATGCTTCATTATACCATGAATTCAGATATAACATAGAATGGAAGGCATACTGTGAAATCCCACTGTAAACATGCTACATTATAGCATGAATTCAGACATAGCATAGTGTGTGTGTGTGTGTGTGTGATTCAGATTTTTAACGTAGCATGTAGCATAATGTCCCACCCAGTCACATTATCCTGACACCAGGCCAACCAGTCCTAACACTAACCTCTTAATGCTGAGCACCAAGCGAGGCAGCTGTTAGTACCATTTTGGAAAGTCTTTGGTATGACTTGGCCGGGGTTCGAACCCGCAACCTACCACATCTGAGGTGGATGCTCTACCACTAGGCCACCGTAGCGGTTATCAGACATAGCATAGGATGTAAGCTGTTTATTGAAATCCCATTGTAACATGTTACATTATACCATAGAATGTAAGGCATACAGCAAAATTCCACTGTAATATGCTTCATTATACCATGAATTCAGATATAACATAGAACGGAGGGAGTACTATGAAAACCAACTGTAACATGCCTCCTTAATACTTCGTCATACCATGAATTCAGATATAACATAAAATGTTTAGTGTACAGTGAAATCCCACTGTGACATGCTTCATTATACAGTGAATTCAGATATACCATAAAATGTTAGGTGTACAGCGAAATCCCATTGAGACATGCTTCATTATACAGTGAATTCAGATATAACATAAAATGTTAAGTGTACAGTGAAATCCCAGTGTTTCATGCTTCATTATAACATGAATTCAGGTATAACATGGTCATAGCATAGTTCAGTTTTACAATTATTTCACCAATTTCTTAAGCGTCCTACAAAATTTCAGTGCCAAGATAAGTAAGAGTTTGATTTATTAATTTGACAAGATGTGTGGTTTCTCCTTCAAATGCATTACCCAATGACCTTAACATTAGGAAGTTACACTGTGCTGCTTCTGGTTCCAGTCTTCCTTGAAAGACAATGTACTCACATGAAGGGAAGTTACTCTTAGAGATTAATTCCCCTTTTCCCACTACTAGGTGGCCACTAATATTCCAAATATTGAAAACGAACGTTTGTCTTCAGTGCATCTTGTGTACAAACATTGCCCAATTCAGGATAAACAACAACCAATAGATGGCTTACTCAACCAAGAACCAAATAATGCAATGGTCAAAAAGATTCTCACCCACATTTATAAGTCAGTTAATCCCACATGTGACTGAACTGAGACTAGGTCAGTTCAGCTTAAATCAGGAAATTTGCAAAACTTGGTCGAGTTTTTACTTCAAAAGAGGAAGGATTTTCATTGAACCCAATTTTTAGCATGCAAATAGACAAAAATTGCAACTATTTAAAATATTTCCATTTTTTAAAACTATTAAAATATACTCATTGTCTACCATTTATTGCAATATGTGCAATAGGAATTGCATTTGAAAGACCAGAACTGCCCTTCATCTTGCTCTGAGTTATCTTCATTTTGTATTATTTTCAAATTGAGATATGTCATTGTTATCCCCTGCATTTCATAGTTCCATTAGTTTATCATTACGAGAACTATTCAGAGGACCAGTCTCTGACTGATCATTTTCAGAATCATTTTGTAAATCAAAGATTGTTCCTTCTGTAAATTTCTTTGTTAGTTGTCTTTTTATGTGTTTTCTTCGCCTTTTCAAGTTTCTATATCAGATGTTTGGGTGCTGTTTTTTTTTATTTCTTCTCTTTCCAACTAATTCCCATTTTACTTCATCCTCTGTTAGCATACAGTCATTTTCATTTGAATGGACATAGTCGCTGCCACTTTGTATATTTGTATTTGAACTGGTAGCAGGAAGTTCACTCTTTGATAGAGTGTAGTCACTGTCATTATTTTGGTTAATATTTGTCTTTGCTAATGTGCTGTTTTGCTTTTTAAAGGCAGGTTTTTAGTGTTGCAAGAGGCACTTCGGCACCTGAGTCCTCTGAACTTAGCTTTTGCTTATTTGTATTTTCTTCTCTTCCAGTGCATAAATTTGGTTCATAACATCTTGAATTTTGGTAAGCAATCAATGTCAGTTTGAAATCAGGTTTTGAAGAATCAAGCACCTCTGATGTGAGATCCCCCATCTCTGAAATCAATGATTCTAAAGTTACTGAACTTCATCAACTTCAGGACTGATGTGGATTATACAAGACATGCCTTTAATAGCATCATCAATAACATTGCTTAAATCAGCCTTTTGCTCAGTGTATGCATGTTGATATGAGCTACTGCTGTTTGACATTTGTTGGCTGTTCTCAACTTGGCCAAAAGCATTAGTGTTATAATGTTCTTTAACTTCAGTAGCAACATCTACTCTCAAGTGTTGTCCATTTTGCTTGATACCATCTTTATCTGTTTCTTTAGATGATTGCTGGTTTTGTTCTTTGCTTTTTTTGCTCTGATCATAAATGTATAAGTCTGAATTAGTGTCAGAGTTCCATCTATTTGTTCTATGAAGCTTTCTTTTTACTTCTGCAAGAGAAATATCAGTTTCTGATTAGTATCCATGTCAGTTGCACTATGCTGGTGGCCTTGAATCTTAAGAAGAAGGCAGCAGCAAACTGAAATATGACAGCAGAGGCCAAGACTAAACAGGACATGGGGCTTGAATTACCACTTGTCTCCACCATTTTGCTCATATCACATGACCATTATAAGTCACGTGATCAACATTAGTTGCTGATGAAGGCAGTGTGATATTGACAGAAATTTTGAAATCTTAAGATATTTATGCTCTGAGTATGGGAATTTACAAATGATCAAGCTATTCCCGTGTCTTTGATACAGCTAGTTTATCAGATAAAGGCATTATAATGTAACATCTAAACTATCAAGTCCAGTAAGAGAACAATGACCCACCCAGATAACTCCTTGACAATAAGTTGGGTAGAACACATTGATCCAGGTAGAAGTTGATATTGGATTTCAGCACCTTTGATAATGCAATTAAATTATATTCATGCTCTGGAAAAAGCTGCAAAAGTCTGATAGCAATATTTACCAGCCTTTTTTGTTAGTTATCCCCTTCTGCTGAAAAGATATGATCATTTATCAACATATACCCCTCATACTATTCTGTATTCAAAGCGAAGTATTATAGATTGATAGATGATAATTTTTACCAAAAGGAAAGATGAATCACCAATTCAAAATATGCCACAAACTCAATTTTCAACAAAAATGCAGATAACACCTTTTACCTTCAACCTTCGATTTCATCAGTCCCTCACAGCAACTTGATGACATTCATACTTTACTTATGTGTCCTACAAACATTTTTAGCATCATTTAGGAGGTCATTGTCAGAATAATATTTGTGGCAGTCCTCATCATTGTTGATCTTAACACTTAGGAAATTATGTATTATTACAGAATCCAGGTTTCTTCTGAAGTCAGCCTGCATTTTCCTTAGCATGGAAAATGGTATTACAGTGTCTGCACTGGAATGTGGCATTGTGTTAATACAGCTGTACTGAGTCCAACAAAAAGTTAAATTGCTCACTGCCTGGGGGTAAATTCAGGTTGCTGATTATCAGCCAGAACGTCTCAAGATTGGTATTATCTGGATTTGAATTTGGGAAGTTCCTTTTAAAATTGCCTCTATAGGAATGGCAGAATGCATATTCATTTCCCTTTGAACTACCGTATTTTATGTATTCGTACCCTTTAATTTTTCGTACACAATCCAGTTATCAAAATAATAATTATTTAAATGTATCATAATTTTTGTACATATCACTTTGTATTATTTGAAAAATTCATTAAATTATCAGACATAACATTTCCACTAAGAAGATTTACGTTTGCAAAAAAGATCGAAAATACCGTATTCCCACTTTGTTTTTACAGAAATTAATGATTAATTGTTGGTGAGAAAATACAATGATTGATGCATAAGCATGGGCGCCCGCAGCATATGTTAAGGGGGGGTCATGTGACACCCCCCCCCCAAATCATACTGCAATATATATTCCGACAAGTTTAATCGTGCAAATGAAGCTGAAAATATGTCACAAGATTCTGTTCAAAACGCTTAGTAAATATTAGCTTTAGTTTCAGACTGCTTATTATACTAACTCTCCCGGCTGTGACTGACTGACCCCCACCCCCACCCCCTTTTTGCAAAAGATCCTGCGGGCGCCCATGTGCAAAAACTCTTATTGTCATTACAATATCTACTGGTGTTTCTCAACAAATGAACAAAGGACTTTACAGACCATACCTTTAAATATTATCGTTAATTAGTTCTCCTTATTAAGTCCGTCAACCGTAACAAAACACCACGTGTAGTTTAAAATGAGTTCAGAAGCCCTTTGATGTTGTCTTATCCAACAAAAATTGCATCTCAGTACATGCTAAAGTGAAGACCACAGATTATTGGTCAACTTGTCTTATTGTTTCATTAGTCATACAAACATAACATATAAAAACCTTGTCATTTTCCATCGTAAATTTGAAAGTCACGGACTCCGTTAAATCGATTCGTATATATGCATATATTATCTTTTAAGTGCTTGTTCTGTTTTGACTTGGATATAATTAACATTTTATTGCAAATCTATTCTATGATATATCTCACTATTATCTTTATTGGCGAGTTCGAAAAACAAATAATGCATATGATCGCTTGTCCTGATAACATCAGCTATATGGACAACTTCTTCAATAGCACATTGACAAATTTTCATTACCCTAAAGCAAGCCTCATTTCTCCACTGGCAGCCTCGATGATTTGACCTCTTCAGTCGATTCTTGCCCTCAATCTGGTTTCAACTAGACTAAACAAAGCGCTAAGCATGTTTAATTACCGTGTAAATAACACTATAGCCATGTGGTTGTTGTGACAATGTACATCGTAATAAAAACAGGAATGAACTGTTGATTTAGCAGTGTTTATTCCCAATGGAATATAGTAGGGTTGTAATACATGAGGATTATCCCACTCATCAGGTAACTGAAAATAGTCTTTTTTTCTCTTTGCAAAAGCTACAAATAAAAACTACACTGAATAATACGGTCTTGTACACTGAAAATTTTTTATTTGATTGATCTCTCTAGCGTGTGTGCACACACACACACACACACACACACACACACACACACACACACACACACACACACACACACACACACACACACACACACACACACACACGCATTAACTTAAGTGTTGATTTCAAGTTCTTTATTTTTTATTGCAATTTATTGTCGCGGTAAAAATACAACTTGCACTTAATTTCCTGACGATGTGGGGTCGTATCATTGCGTACAATTTACCAATAAATAATACCCATAACTTATACATGTTCTAACCATCTTGATCATTTTGCACAACATAACAGGTACATATGTTCTAAATGCAGACGAGCTTGCACACTGAACATAATTCTCTCTCTCTCTCTCTCTCTCGTTCACTAATAACAAAAATACTTTTGATTTATGAGACAGAAAATATACATTTACTTTGTACGTTTGTACCGTTAGGTTGTCGAGTAGCGTGTGTACTGTAGAACTTGTTTTGGTACGATCCCTTTATTTTTCGTACACGGTCAGCACCACCAAATGATAATTATTTATTTTACATATAATTTTTCGTACACTGAAATTAATAATTATTTTTTCATGTACAAAAAATTACATAGAATACGGTACATTTCAAACACTGAGAAATTGTGTTTCCAGCCATTATTGACCTTTGTATGATATTTTCGTTGTTTAAATTTGGTGTTTTAAGATTGGGAGATCAAGCATGCTTAGATATTGATTAACATTAATACAAATACCAAACTGACCAGTTTTATGTCACCTAGGCTTCTTTAATAACATCTGATTCAAACAACATCCATTAATGTCTTTAATCCTTTCCAAATTGCCACTGATCGCACATAATATAGTTATTTGTATTTTTAACATAGCTTTACAATTTTTCAGTCATATTGCTATGATGTGTGCAGTGTGGCAGTTTAGAGTGTTGTTTTGCACTGGGCCATCATGCTGGTGACATGTAGCATGATGTCCCACCCAGTCACATTATCCTGACACCAGGCTGACCAGTCTTAAGACTAACCTCTTAATGCTGAGCACCTAGAGAGGCAGCTGTTAGTATAATTTTTGTAAGTCTTTGGTATGACTCAGCCTGGGATCGAACCTGTGACCTCCTTCATCTGAGGCAGACTCTATAACCACTAGGGCCACTGGAGCAGTCTATTATAGTAGTGAAAAGACATTATTGTAAATAAATATTTCAATTAATATTGTTTTTGTAGAGATTATTGTCCATCAAAACAAATGGTTTGCTCTCAAGCTTGGTTCTGAGGCAGATTACTCAACACCTGTTGAATTGTTCATCTCATGCACATTATGAGGTCAGTACCTTTTGACCTCCTGTAGGTAAAGTATTATTTAAAGCCTCAGTAGAATTTTCAATTTAAAAGCTCAGAGTTATACATCTTACTGTCAGTTAAAAATTATACCCTTTGGATATGTACAGCAAATTTGAATGTTTCTGAACATAACAGTGTTTCATAAGTTAGTGTAAGCGTAATAGCAAGAAATAAATTATTTGAATTCAAATTAAATCTAGCAGAAAATTCTAGAAATTATGCTTCTTTGTGCAAATTTTCAATGAAATTGCTACTGTGGATAAAATAAGATCAGCTGGTGAGTACATTGTACTCTATTTACATTTCATTTGCTAATTTTCTTGTATATCTGTGTACCAATTAATGATTCTCTACCCCTTTCCCAATAATTTAATATGCAATAACTATTTTATGTGTTTCTTGCTTTAATTGCATCAGACTGGCAAATGCATCACTAAACTGCCATCTTAAGATTTGCACCCACACCCCCAATCTTGAATAGTTAATACACATGCAGTATTCAGTTAACTGACTTGTTTAGATATTGCATGATACGGTACATAGCTTGATGGCACTTTGTGTATAGAAATATTACACTTTACATCAGTAATCACTAGTTAATATTAAATATTTCAATATGAATACCAGTATTTCAGTGGTTTGCATCTTCCATTTTCAGTGACTGTAAAGAGAAGAAAGTTGCACCCCAGGCACGTGATGATGAGGCTGCCAAAATTCTGTGGGATTTATCCGAGAAGATGGTGGAACTCAAATCGTCTTAGTCATACATGTGATTGTGAGACCTTTTTAATAGACCATGCAACATAAGTTATTACATAAATAAATATGGTAGGATCCTTAAAACATATTGCCAGGTAACTAATCCTAGTTATTTACTTCCAACATTTCTCAGCTAATCCATGCAACACCTGTGGCACTAAGGACTCAAACATTATGTGGACAATACCAGTGATGCAGGACATTGTATTGTAAATGAATTTCCAGCAATAACTCCAGCTCTTAATTGGCACACTCTGTCAATCGGTCTTGTCGATTGGCTGGTGCAATATTGTTCATCCCATCAAGACAATTTCTTAGATAGTGAATGAAACACTGTAACTGTTTGATTAGCATGCATGTTCGCCATACAAGTTATTCAATGCAGGTGAAGGCGGTGAAACATGCAAGTTAGTCAAGAAGTTATTATTTCTCCATTGAATGCATTCCCTGATTACATTAATATTAGTAAACAAAACTCCACTATCTCCAAAGTCCTATTATCTCAGAAAGACAACATATTTTGTCTTTCCAGTCTGTATAGTATATAGAAAATGAAATAGAATCTTCCGTAATTACCTCCCCATGTCACTGCTATGTGGCTACCCAAAGTTTACCTGTTTAAGCTTTTTGCTGTGGTACTAATTATTGAACCACATCACCTCTTGATATCCTTAAGGTCATATTTAGTTCTACCCATTGATCAAAATGTGTGGTACAGTATTATGAATTCAGCAAGTTATTGCTAACCTTATATGTGATTCTTTGATGATATTTCTGAATATTTTCCTTATTTTGTGGACTTTAGTTTTCTGACCAGGCAAGTCATACATGTTATTATTAATTCTACTTGTCATAGACAAGGAGAGCTTATGGGATGGTCTTTTGCCCATCATCCATTGTTTGACATACAGTGACATTTTTCTCATGCTTCTGCAGTAGCCAGCTTGAAAATCATGTTATTGCTATTTCTTCTGAATGAAATGTCATATCAACATGAAAAGACTTCATATCATGTTTAGTTGGTCATAAATGAAAACAGTGCAAATCAGCCATCCAATATAACCAAAAGAGCAGGCTTGTCTAGAATGACCTAAATGAAAAAGGTGCTAATTTGACCTCCAGTGTGACCACATAGTGGCCATCTTGAAAGTTTTCTTATCGCTGTTTCTCTTAGATGACTGGTCATATTGACATTATGCTTTACCAAAAGATTTCTTGTATTTTTTTTGGTGCTAAATAAACATGGTGCTAATATGAAACCCAATATAGCCACCATTGCACCCATCCTGAAAATCTTGTTATCACTAATCTTTGTAATAGGAAAGTCATTTTGATGTGTGGTTTTCACCAGAAGAGTTCTTATGGTGTCTGGTTAGTCCTATATAAAAATGATGGAAACTGACCCTCAATATAGCCATCTTGAAAATACCATTATCTCTACTCCTCCCAAGTGGATAATAATATCAACATGGAGGTTTACTGGACGACTTTTCATGATACTTAGTTGTTCATACATTCATTATAGCTGTAGCAAATGTCTCTTGAACATCTTGTCACTACTTTCCCTGACAGGATGGTCATGTTGACAGTGGATTTTTACTAGAAAGACTTGTAATGATGCCTGCTTGGTCCTAAATGAAATTGGTGCCACTTTGACAACCATTATATCTGCCACAGCAGCTAATTTGAAAATTTTGTTATCACTGATGAATATCAGAGATGGTTTCAACAATGAGCAGTTTAAAAGATGAAATGCTCTTATCTTGAATTCCTTGAAATTCTTTTTATCCAGTAGAGTATTAGTCCTATTGAGTGACTCTTGTTAACTAATTATAATACCTCCACTTTCATATCATATAAGGCAACATTATTTTCTTATTGTTAGGTCTACTGGTCAAAGACAAGAGGACCATGTGGGATGGCCTGTCATCTGTTCCATGTCCATCCATTCATTTTACAAGTTTCTAATCACTACTGCTTATCTTCTACCTGGAGGACTGCTATGGAACATTAAATTAAAATTAATGTTGCTACTCTAACATCCAGTATGGCCACCACAGCAGCCTCTTGAAAATCTTGTTATTGCTTCTCATCCTGAAGACAGTCATGTCAACATGGGGTTTTCACCTGAAGACTTCTTATGATGCCTAGTTTGAACTGAATGAAATATTTTCATATGGACTTTTAATACAGATACCATTGTAGCCATGTTGAAAATATCATTATCACTACTCATGAAGGGATGTCATATCTGCCACGAGGTTTTACTAAAAGACTTTTTATGATATCTACTTGGTCATACAAGAATAGTCATGCCAGCCTGTTGTTCAGTATGGCCTCCATGATAGCCATCTTGAAAATATTGTTACCTCTACTCTTTCTAAACGGAAGGTCATATTTTCACCAGAAGGCTTTTTGTTATTGTTAGGCATACTGAATGAAAATGATGCCAACCTGACAAATTTAATATGGCCACTCTGACAGCCATTTTGAACATCTTGATATTCCTACTCTTCCTAAATGGAAAGTTAGATCAACTTGGGGTATTCACCAGCATATTCTGAAGGACAAAATGGTGTTCATCTGACCTCAAATATGGCTGCCACAATGAACACATTGAAAATCTTGTCACTAATCCTCCTGAACAGATGGTAATATCAACATGGGGATTTCACCAGAAGTCTTCTAATGGTGTCCAGTTTTTGCAAGATGAAAATGGTGCCAAGTTTACATCCAGTATGGCTGTCACAGTGGCTAATTTGAGCATCTTATCACTTAAGATTATCAGAGATGGTTTCAATGCTCAGTTTAAAAAAGAAATGGTCTTATCTTGAATTCATGGAAATTCTTTTCAGCAAGCAGAGCATCAGTCCCTTTGAGGAACATTTAATTGTAAGCACTGGTTGAATGTCTCACTTATTTTATAATGAGTGCAGTTATTGATTTTGTTGATACATTCCAATTGTCATTTCCCATTTATTTGATGTTTTCTTTTTGTCATTTCTAATATACAATTGCAACTTAATAAATAAAAAAGTTTAATGATAGCAAGGACAATAATGACACACACATTGCCTGCAAAAAATGTGTTTCCTTGCAGTTCCTTATCAGCAGGAATGTTGTCCATGGTGCTGTGGAATGTTGTCCATGGTGCTGTGGAATGTTTGAAAGGAAGACAGAGATGGGTGATGCTGAAGTCATGGGATACAGTGATCACAACTCCTGCTCCTATGATTCTTTGAGCCATGCCATCAGTGACTGTCTTGTCCAACTGGCTAGAGACACAGAATCTCAGTGGCATCAGATGCATTCATGCTACACCTGTCCCAAGCATTTCTTAACTCTCTGCTATTCAGGAGATGACTTGACAGCTGATATCTTTGGGTGAATGTCTATCTCTTTGTTTATTATGTCATTCCAATACAGGTTTTAAATTGACACTTGATTTTTCTCCCAATTTTCAGCAGCCAAATGGGCAGAAGTTCCTACAGATGCCAAAGCATGGCCTTAGTGCCAGTAAGTTCTGTCAACTGGGGTATTATACTGTCTTGTACTGTCAGGCTGTCCATACAATCATCCATCACAGCCAACTTACCTTGCTGATTGTCTGACAGCCTAACTAACATCTGTGCCAGATATTCTTGGTATATCAAGTGGAGAAATACCATACTATGCCCAAGAATAATGGAACTACTTCTTTTATCCCATGAGGTATGTTATAAACAGACATAGAAATGATACCAGATGAAGACAATGCCCACAGTGAGTGTGGGGATAACATTGATATGTTGCCTCACTTCAATTCAGTGATGGGACAAAATGATGGAATTTAACTTTAAAGCTACAGTCAAGGAAATTTTCCAGATCTTGTTACCATCTAAGTGTCTATTGCTGCTAAGTCAATGTGTATATAAATGTTCAGGATGTGGACGAATCTATTCTCTTGTCTCCTTCTACAGTTAGTGAAAACAAACAAAATGTTTGGTCATCTGTTGGACCAAATCCATGACCTGGGAAATTCTAAGGTTTACTTGTTGAAAGTCTAGTACCAGCTTCTGTTTTGTTATGCTGGTATCTCACACACTCAGACACATTCAATGTGGACATTCTAAGCATAGAGATGAAATTACAATTGTAAAGATGTTAGGTTCAATATTAAGGTCAATTGCCATGCCTTTTATGCACCTTCCAGACTGGCAGCAGACTGCTCAGTTTCAAAGGCAATATATTAAATGGAACATGAATCAAAATTTCTCCTTTGTCAAGCCTCCAAACAGTTCTCATAACTTATTACCCTGACTGCCCACTGAAAATCAAGCTGTAAGGGCACCAGACTTCTTTATTTTCAGTAATCTTGGCTAGGCCTTTCTTCTGCAAAACAGGTGTATGATTCAAGTTGTTTCAGAGAGGATTCAAGTGTTTGGATTCCATGATGGAGTCAGTTTGGATGTGTTTTGACACTATGCTTTCCTTCCAACTGTTCTAGTTCTATGAGTAATTAAAAAGGGTTGATATCTGAAAAGGTAGATACCTTCAAAGTACAGTGGTTCTGATAGTCTCAGTGTCTGATTGAACAATGTATTCATCCCAGCAGTGTCTCTTGGAAAATCTCAGTGAAGTCCAGTCAGCACAAACAACCATGGTCACAGGTGTTGCATCCCTGCCAGGACAGGCTTCTTTCACATGCCTTGGTCTTTTCATGAGGGCCTCATGAAGTAAGATATTAGGACCTTCAGAAGTGGAGAAAATTTAACAAGCACCTTGTGAGTCTTATGTTCGAATGCAACATTTCAAATCCACAGTACTGAAGCTGTTTGTTGAAATTAATTGCACATTCAGTGTCTAGAGTTTTTGTCTCCAAGTTCTAGCATCACACAGACAGAAATTGAATCTGGCTGGTGGCTGCAGCATTGACAATCAGTAGAACCAGTTAATACCAGCAGAACCTTTTTATGGATGTGGGTTTCAAGCTTTTACTGGATTTGCTTAGATCTTGTATTGGTAAGAAAATGTCATTCCTTTCTCATTACAAATGTATATTGATGTTGTGTGTTCCTTGATAGTCTGTTGTCCAGCCTCCATGCTAAGGAAAGTGTTTTATGCTTCATTAAAGGATTTCAGTCATGTTTCCTTCAAAGGATGCCCAGTGTAAAGATTGAATGCTCTTGCATTTCTCCACCTATTACCTATCTGATAGTGTTAATGTGATCATGGAATAGATTCACTGAAAAAAGTAAATTTGTATGGTTTTATATATTTCTCCAAGAATACTTAATCTGATAACATTAGTTTTGAGCTCTCGCTCACCTCCTAATATTGCAAGTATCCTTGTTGATGTTTGTTTTACACTTAAACTGGTAAACATCCAGGATACTGGTAGCCACCTATTAGTGAAAAGGGGAGGTAATTTGGAAGAGATTCTATCCATTGTTTGTATGTTGTATGAAGAAGATCAAATATTTCAATTTGAGAGGTTGTGGGGATATTCTTTTTAGTTTTAATGTGATCAGGTATTTGTTATCTAAGTAAAATAATTTACTAAAACATTCCTTTCTTTCATTAGCTTTGGAATAAACAGGCCAAACTGTTTGTTGTACCAACCAGTGGGCAAGGCTGATTGTAAGGGCATGCCAGTTTTAGAAGTTTGAGAAGAAATTTTGGTATGATGGAATGAAAGTATTGTCAGTTAAATGTTTGAGTCCTTATTGTTATGGCTCTGTGAATGCATCATGATTTCTAATTAATTTACACATGAGCAGTTATATAAACTGGTGCATCAAGCATTATTTACCCCACCTGGAAAGTTTTGCATATGTATACTGTCCACAAAGAACCATGCAAGGTAACTAAGATTGTGTCCCAGACAGTATACAAAACAAATGATTGCAAAGTATGATAGTGGAGTTACTTATTGATACTTGTCATATATGGAACCTTATCATATCAGAAACTACGCAATATGAGCGATCTGGGATTCCTTTTAAGATTTTATTATGTCATGGACCTAAACACTGGACAGCCAAATAAAGCAGTCAAAAGATAGGTGTTAACTGCTATTGTACCTTCTGTTAATGTTAGAATGTACATGTGATTTTAGGGATGGTACACGGTTTGCAGAGCAAATGAAGATCTTGAGCTGGAAGGTGAAATCTGCAGATTTAAACTTGTTGCTGAGTACTGTCCAAATGTTTGGCAGATCTCAAGGAAGGGTTTTGGCTGGAAGACAGCATATTCAAAGTCATTCCTAAGGGCTGGCCAAAAGTTTGAGCAGACTATAATTGTCAGTCATTCTAGCATGTTTTGTAGCAAGGTAAATTATTAATTTACAAAATTCTACCACACAGAGGTTTTAAAAGTACTGGAAACCCTGTACTCATCAGCTTTGATGTTGGAGTAGAGCTGGCATGAAACAATTGCAGGATTCAAACCACTATTTTTATATTAAGAAGCGGACACACAGACTACCAGTTTCTTTATAATGTCCATCATTCCTTCAATCATCATTTTTTTTCACTGGAGTTTTAGAAAGATTGTTAGAGGTTTCTACTGTTTACAGATTTTGTCTTGGTCTTTTGTTAATGAAAATGCCTTGATATGTGTCATATTTTACAAGGCTGAATGATGCGAAACAGTTTTACTTGTTTCCAATATTTCTTCTTGGACGTATTCTTTGTACCCTTTGAAGAAGAATCAAAGAGAAATGTATTCCTTTTGTAATTTTTTCAAAGAAAATGTTCCATTAATATTTTTTTTTTGTTATTTTCTCAAAGTATGACAAAGCACAACTTGTTAATTTTTGCTTCAAATTTTTTGCTTCAGATTTTCAGCAAAATGCTTAAATGCTTTTGGATATTTGGCCTGACTGTTTTTTATGATTGTTGATTGTGTTTCTGACTAATGTAGACTTTTAGATGTTTTTTTATGTTTGTGAGTAATGTAGACTTTTAGATGGGTGTTTGTGTGTTTGTGACTAATGTAGACTTTAAATCAATAATCAGTATGCATTTTATGATGTAAAATTCAAACTTTTAACTTAAAAGTGACAAAAGTTACTGTTAGTAAGTTACTTGAATTTCAAATCACAGAACAGAATGCTAAAACATACTTGTTTAAAATGATTTCTTTGATATATGTAGAGTTAAATTGGATATTTAAAAAGAGTTTGTATTGATCTAGTCTTGATGCTATATAACTAGCTGATGTTTCAGGATAAGTCTGCAATAAAAAATGAAACAAGTAGTTTTGCAATTTGTCCTTTTTAGTAAAATGTAACAATCTCCATGAACTCAGTTACTCACAAATTCAGAGATTAAGTTTGTTAACAGTGTAAAAACTGTGCTATGCTTTTGAAAAAATCCTTCCAACAGGAAAACTGATACCAAATATTTCCTATTCTAGGCCAATCAAGGACCATTAAAAATATGGTAAAATTGTTTTTGTTTTTTTATTGATCTCACAATCTCATGTTGTCTTTTTTACAATTGCTTATTCTAGGCCAATCAGGGGCCATCACTCAGCAAAATAGGGTAAAATTGGGTCTTAATTGAACTCATGATCTCATTTTGTCTTTTTTACAATGGTCTCAATCAATTTCATGATGAGATAGATTGTTGTTTAACTACATGCACCTTAATAATCAAGAACTATATGTCATATTGTAGAAACTATCAACCAGTATTTTATCATTTGACCTTGCAAAAAATGTGACCCTTGAAACAATGCATATGAACTGTAGTTATTATGCTTGGATATTCTGAAGACCAGATCTCAAAGCCATTCAGATTGGCTTCTGCCTTTATATATACACCCCATGAAACAACTGATTGCGAGAGGAGTGAGATTCATTTCTCAAATGATAATTTGATCACATTACTATGGAACAGTAAATAAACTGATGGTATACAGATGGAAGGGGGTCCAATAAATGTTTTTCTGTTTGCATAGGCTTTGAAGAAACAAAGAATATTTACCACCTGCACAGACAGAATTAGATATGCAGATGCCTTATATATGATTGTAAAAGAATCTATACAAAGCAATTAAATGCTTGTTTTAAATTAGGTATGCATATACCTAGCAACATGTTGTCAACCATGAGCTGTCATGCATTGTTGTTTCCCCCCCCCACTCCCTTCCTATCCATGATTTGCCTTGTCTAGAGGAAGGTGTGGGGGACCTCCCTCCTAATAAGAAAATTTCTGGCAGTATAATGGACGATACAGGGTTTGGGAGTACTTTGTGACCTGTATATCCTGGACCACAATAATGTACCCCAAAACAGACTTATTTTCATTTTTCAAAAACCAGTATCTTACACCCTATGAAACAAAATTAAGTTAATAATATTGATAGACCCAAGGTCTTAGATCCTTCTTTAAATAAAAATTAACAACTCTCTACTATCATAGTTGCTGAAACACAACAACAAACTGACAAACAGCCTTATTTTCATTTTCATAAATCAACACCCTACACCCAAAGACAAAAAAAAAATAATTTAAAAAGGATCCTACCACTCATGATATATATATTTTTAGATGATATGCTTCTTAAACCATTCTCACCTTATTTTCATTTATAGCTGATCTAGCCATAAGGTCAGTTGAGTTTATGGTGTGGCCCTGAATCCAGCATGCAGCTGTCTATCAACAGGTGCTTGTACCACTCTGGATTACATATTTCTGATCTGATTTCATTCAGACTTGGAGTATGGGGTTATATCATCAAAATCACACAAGTCTGATAATGAGCAAGATTCACACTTATTAATCGGGTAATCTTGCATCTGGTCGACCTTGCTACAACTGAAAAAGTCAAAATAGCAGTTTGCATATAAAAGTAAGGGGTATACCAATGATTGAACTCATTGTGAATCACAGGTTTTGTGTAGTGAAGAGACTTCTCCCCCTTATAAAACATTTAAAACCTGAACACAATTTTAAAATACATGAATTTCAATATTAGCAACATAATATACCTTATGAATTAAACTGAATAATGTATCAATTGAAGCTGTAGAAACATACAAAATAAAAATATAACATGAAAAGAAAACAAATGAAAGTCTTGAAGTGGACTAATATTTTATAAATAATGTTGGGAATGAATTTGTGGTGTTGACATTAAAAAACAGGATAGTATTGTTTGTGGATTTTTATACACACTAGACATATTGTGTCATTAGGGAGGACATTTTACTCTCATTGCCTAAGAAAACTGATCAAAGTAGGCTGAACACAGCCAAACCAAAATATGGTTGTGCATCTGTGATGCACACCATTAAGTAGCCATCTTGCTTAAAAAGAAATTTAAAAGTTACTAACACCTTTAAATGGTATGACTATAATAAAGTGCCTAAAATATTTGTCCTTGTTATGGTATGATGTGTATTGGTTATTTTATGGGATTTCATATATTCAGTGTTATTAGTCACACAATAATTTGTAGTATTAAATATGCAGTAGTGTTTAAAGGCAAGTCTGCATAACATTGTCTTTATTGAAGGTTTATATCTGGTATTTCTGGCCTTCAATAATAATAATAATAATAAAAATAACAATATCAACATCAACAACAATAACCCCCTATTCTTTTCTCCTGAACCACTTCCTAATTTAATTACTGTTATTGACCCAATAATGCTTAGCCTCCAGTTTTCCAGCTGACCCTATATATTTCAGACCTTGAAAGAGTATAGATTTTATAATAAAACAACAACAAAATCGGACAAATAAATTCTGACTTCTCTCAGTATTATGGCTAGACTGCATATTATTTTATTCATTGGTAACGGTATTAGAAATCATCTCATTAGATAGAAGGTGTTCATGTAACTATCATTAAACATGCTGTTGAGTAATACAGACAATGCCTTTTATAAAAAGATTAAATTGAATCATACAACCATTTTTCACATTTGGTAAATGGAGGGGATAAATGAGTTCAAACAAATCTTTCCCAACCAATCTATTCAGTTTATTTTTAGTATGAAAGTATGAACCTGGAAACACTTGAATTTTTGTCAGGCCTAGTAGACAGTGTGGCAATGACGTGATCCAAACTTTTGTTACCATTCAATGGTTTCACTATATGTATGACTTTTCTTTTACAAGCTTACATTTATCAGTTACCCAGGAGTGATATCATGCCCACTTCAGCCTTTTGTTAAAGACTACCACCATACACAACCAAAGGACAAAATAACATTAATAAGAACAATAAACCCAGCACTGGGTATAACCTGTACTGCATAAATCAGTAGCCATAGCGATGCCATGCATGCTTGCAAGCAAAACCTATGCAAACACCATAAGTGCAATCATTTGCATACCATTAAGGTTATGCACAAACCTGCCATTGGTTTATTTATGAAATTTATAAAAGTTAAAAGCACATACAAAATTAATATGGTATGGCTAGACTAACACTGATCAAAGTAATTATTATGTATCTATCTATCTATTTATCTGTCTACACTGATCAAAGTAAATATTATATATTTCATATCCAAGGCAAACAACTTCCATCATTCAATAAAATTCACGGCAGAAATCTCCAACTCAAACCACGTTTTCCTAGACACAACAACCAGACTGGTAGAAAACAAACTCCATACAGACATTTACTCGAAACCAACCGACAAACACCAGTATCTCCTCCCCACCACCTGTCATCCAAAAACACTGCATTAGGAACATTCCATATAGTCAGGCACTGAGGATACGCAGAATTTGCTCCGACGATGAAACATTCCTAAAAAGGTCTGAAGAGCTATCTAAACATTTAATTTGCCGAGGCTACGACAAAGACCTGATTGCGGAGGCAGCCCAAAGGGCTAAACAAACAAACCGCGATGACCTACTAAAATATGGAAAGAAGGAAAAGGCTGATAAGATACCATTCATCCTAACCTACCATCCAGACAACTCCAAAGTAGGTAAAATCATCGCGAAACACTGGCCCATTGTGGAATCGTCGGATGCACTAAAGTTAATCGTTCCGAACAAACCTGTAGTAGCCTACCGGAGACCAAAAATCCTCAAGGTAATCCTAATCAGAGCGAAGCTAACGCCAATCACTAGTCAAGATCACACTAGTCAATCTGGCCCCTGTGGCGATTAAAGATGCAAAACCTGTCAACATATGATAGAGACCAGGACATTTTCTAGCACAGTGACTAGAGAAAAACTAAACATACATGGTCCAAACAAAACGTGCAAAACTGAGAATGTAATTTATCTCATCACATATAAGATCTGTAACCTTCAGTATGTCGGAGAAACTGAAAAGCTACACAAAAGGATTAACCTTCATAGATCTGATTGGATGACAAAGAAGCTGTACAGAAGCCTGGTTGCAGAAGACTTCTCCTCCCCTGGCCACACTTTCAGGGATATAACACTTACTGCAATTGCTAACAACCCCAACTGGAGTTCAGAAACCAGGAAAGAAAAGGAATCTTACTGGATTCGCCGCCTTAGAACATTGAAACCAAGCGGTTTAAACCAAGAAGACTAGAAAAAGACAGCCATGCACAAATAAAACTATCTTTTGCAGCCGACACATTTTCCTTTTGAAAATTCTCTAAATTTGCTTAATAGCCTACAACTACGACTATAACAATGAAATATCCGGGATGTAATTTGTGCTTACATAAATGTACACAAAATAACATGTCGTTATGGCTCACCGATTTCTATGTTAATACAAATATTTCCCAGTATCCGCAACAAGTTGATATAAACTAGTTGAAACATAATACATTTAAAGGTTTAATTCCCATAGAAACAGCCATGTAAAGTTTTGCAAACACTACGGTTTTTCTGTTTTATTTGTTTGTCTTGTCCATGTTTTGTATATGCCTTTGAAAAAGACTCATTAAGAGTCGAAAGCGCTCAGGCTAGTTAGATACTAGTTTTGCACTGTTCGTTGTCAGTTTATTGCATATATATATATATATATATATATATATATATATATATATATATACACAAAAATACATGAATTGTAAAACCAGCTGTCTTTCAAATTCTAACGTATATATATTGTAAAACTAAGTTTAAATGTCAGTATTTACAATCTTGTTTGGGATGATTCATAACAACATATTAACACAACCTGACAGCGAAAAGCAGGCTCATGTGCTATGTAGAAGTTTTACAGATTTGTTGAACATGTACAGTGGATTATATGTCTATAAAAGTAATAAAAGTCATACAGGTAATGTATAGGCATTTACTCATATTAAATTAAATATAAATTGTTGTTTTAAAATTTAACACTAATTTTGTTTAATGGAAGTCTATTCAATCCTAATTATTAAATACTCTGCACCTTAACTGTCATCAAGATGAAAATTATCGATCGCTATGGACTTTTACAATGGTGGCCAGGTACTAGGTCAAGAAAAGAGCATGTCAAGTCTACTCATCACAAACAGCATGTATCTTACTTTTAATGCCACAGAATTCTTGTATTTGTAAACTATTCATTTCATCAAGAACTGTCTTCTTAGCAAATGATGTTCATTATATGCTATCATTAGTATAATCGCTTGTACTTTAAAACTTTATAATTTCTTCACATTATTGTAGAAGTTTTCTTGTTCAACATTAATGCAGGCAGAATATCTCTCGGTCATTAAAAGTTGCTTGTTGTAGTACAAGCAACTTACTTCTAGCATTCTAAAGATACCATAAACTGGTTTAGAAAATTGTATTTCCTTGTTCTTGAAAACAGCTATTACCGTATTTTTATCTATTTTGTTTCTGCTTACACTGACATATTCTTTTGAAGCTTTTGAATATTTATTTTCCTCAGTACATATAAAGCATTAGTTCTCTTTCTTAAATGTTCCAAATCTTTTCCAATCACATTAATATTAATTAACTTTTAAAACGTCTTTTTCAAGTTCATTAAATGTTTGTTTTTGATTTTTGTGTCTCAAAGATGTAATAAGTTCTATGTATCATCTAAGCCAGAGTTCTCCATCAAATATAACTGCTCTCTGAATCATTGTTAGTTGTATTAATAGTGAAGGGGGATACTTTAGCGTCAAGGGAAATTTCAGTCAAAAAATAGTCGGGGGATCGTTTGGCGTCAATGGGAAATTAACATGGGTGGGACTGTATAGTGTTAATGGGAATATAACATAGGGCATTTTATAGATTTTAAAGATTGGGACTGTACAGCATCAATGGGAATTTAACATAGGGAATTTTATAGAACACTATATATATGAGATTGGGACTGTATAGGGACAATAGGAATGGAATAGGTAGGGTGACGTCACGGTACTGGACACTTGCAACAATGTAGCAAGTACCGTGATGTCATGCCACCTGTTTCATTTCTGTACAAAGTGTGTAGAGACTGAGACAGACATATACTAAGACAAGCCCGAGATTTTTATGTAAAGCATTACCTAGACCTGAAATTATGTTGACGGTGTTCATAAATTTGCATAATTATAATGATGCTATAAATAGTTATAATCAAGGAAAAGACTAACGCCAAAATGGATGTGACTAAAAGTAACTAAAATTACGAAATTGTCCCAGAATTTAACGGAGACTAAACATGTCCCTGAACGACATTGGTTTAGACTTGTACTAAAATTACGACATTGTCCCGGACTACAGTGGAGACTGAGAAAATCTGGAACATTAATATTCAAATGGTGACTAAAAGTAACGCTGAAATTGTCAGAATTTAACGGAGACTGAACATATCCCAGAAGATTAAATTATATTTGTTTAGTCTAAAAGTAGTACTAAGATTACCAAAATGTCCCAAACTATAGTGGAGACTGAGAAAAACTCCAGAAGATTCTATTCAGATTGCCGTGACTTAAAATATTGCACTAAATTTCCGAAAAATTTAGCGGACTTGAATAGAAACTGATAACTAGCCAGATGTTTTGGTTGTCAGAAATGGCAAAGACAAAGTATAGCACTAAATTCTGAAATTGCACCGGACTTTAGCGGAGACTGAAAATAATCCATAGATAAATTTTAAAAATGTTACTAAGACTTAAAGTAGTACTGAAATTATTTAAACTCATACCGGCCTTCGCGGAAACTGAAAAACTGTAAATAAAAAATTAAAATAAGCCATACTATAGCGTCAATGGGAATTAGCATTACGGGACCCTACTTTTTCTACTATAGCGTCAAGATTTATAGCGTCAATGGGAATTAGCATTACGGAACCCTACTTTGTACTATAGCGTCAAGATTTATAGCGTCAAATGGCACACCCTGGGACACTATAGCATCAATGGGAATTTTGTATGGGAACAATAGGAATGGAACAGGTAGGGTGACGTCACGGTACTGGACACTTGCAACAGAGAATAATGTTTTTGTGAGTTAAACATAAATTATACAACAACTAAAAATTTTTTAGGCAAGAAAGAGTAAATCTTTTTGAGGCAATGGATTGACCCATTACACATAAATTATACAACAACTAAAAAATATTTAGGCAAGAGAGAGTAGACATCTTTTTGAGACATATGAGTGGCCCTGAATGGGGTTGTTTAGTTTTCTTCTACTTTCCTCTCTTCTTCTCCACCAGCACCTCATCTTCTACAGTACATTTTTCTTCTTTTTCTCATCCTTTCATCTATTTATAGCTACAACCTGTGGAAAACCCAAGTCTATATTTATAGTCTCAAACTTTTCAGCTTCAATGACGTCACTTTACTCAACACTAGGAGAATAATGGTAACAGCCGAACACGAACGCAAATCACATTTTTCATTTAGACCTAGTATCTGTTTATGCTACAACCTGTGGAAAACCCAAGTCTATATTTATAGCCTCAAAATGTCAAGCTTCAGTGACGTCACTGAACTGGCTGACCTGAATACGCGATACTGTGTAAATTCCCATTGGAAAAGCCGAAGTCTATATTTATAGCCTCAAACTTTCTAGCTTCAATGACGTCACTGAACTGGCTGACCTGAATACGCGATACTGTAGGTAGGTAGGTAGGTGAATTGAATTTAATATGGATAAAGGGAGTTTTATAGGGACAAAGACCAATACACAAAAAAGAAAGGGAGAAAGAAAAAAAAAAACAATATCTACTATCCACACCAACAAACGCGAATGCATAAAACACACACATATATATTATCTATATACATACTATCCACACCAACGAACGAGAATGCATAAAACACACCATACTTACTATCCACGCCAACGAATAAGAACGCATAAAACATACACCTATATATTATCCACACCAGCGAACTCAAACGCATAAAACACACACCTATATACTATCCACACCAACGGACGCGAATGCATAAAACACCTATATACTATCCACACCAACCAACGTGAATGCATAAAACACATACATTACACTATCCACACAAACAAATGAGAATGCATAAAACACACCCACATTATACTATCCACACCAACGAACGAGAATGTATAAAACACACCATACTTACTATCCACACCAACGGACGAGAATGCATAAAACACCCCCCTATATACTATCAACACCAACGGACGCGAATGCATAAAACATACACCTATATACTATCCACACCAATGGACGCGAATGCATAAAATACACCATACCTACTATCCACACCAAGGAACGAGAACGCATAAAACATACACACTATACTATCCACACCAACGAACGCGAAAGCATAAAACACACCATACCTACTATCCACACCAACGGACGCGAATGCATAAAACACATACCTATTTACTATCCACACCAACGAACGCGAAAACATAAAACATACACATATACTATCCACACCAACCGGACGCGAATGCATAAAACATACACCTATTTACTATCCACACCAACTTACGCGAATGCACGCACACACACACACACACACACACACACACACACACACACAACAGTAAAGGAGTGAGTGTTTATAGTCACACTACTCTACATTCACACAAATTCGCAACTTGAATAGTCTCTCTTTTCTAGAGATTTGGGTAGCCCTGAGATGGGCTGTTTTTTTTTTTAACTTCAAATACACCTGACTAATGGTGACATCTCCCTAGTCGAGCACCACACACGCAACGTCGGCTCCAGTCCTGCTCCCAATTGATGTTTGTTCTTGGGAGCGCAGAGGGAAGTTGACTGGCTTTAGATTCCCAATGTTCAGTTTCTGGGATTCTGAAGACTGCCCTCTGTCTTCTTCTGTTTTGTAGCCGGGGATGATGTGGCTGCGGCTCCCATTCTTGCCGCTGTCTCTCTAATTCCTCCAAAGCCTCCACCTCCCAGTTTTCCATCTGAGGGGTAGCGACTCTTGGTACTGGTGGTTGTGGTTGTGGCTGTGGCTGTCGTTGTGGTAGTAGTGTTTGTGGAGGTGTTCTCACCTCAGGTTTCACCTCACACAGAGGTCTCATGATGAGGTGAGGCAGGATCCCTTTTTTCTTTTCCTTCTGCTCTTCTTTCTTCTTTTTTTCCCCCTCTTCCTCAACTCTGTCACTTTCTGCAACAGCCTCCATGGCTAGCTCATCCAAAATGCGCCTAGCATACTTCCGGTGCATTTGAAGTTCAAGCAACTTAGCAATTCTATTGTTCATTTTGTTACTGTTGTCTCGTTGACAATGGGTAGCCAGACTGACGATCACGTCGCTTTATATACTTGAAGCACGGACGTGAAGGTAAATATCCCCTAACACCAAAACTTACCATCACATCAAATGCGCAGACCTAAAAGAAGCACTCGCGTTGACTTTTTTACTTACAAACACAGACATGCACGATTTGACAAGACAGAGAAACAAAGGGTGGATTTTTTTTTACTGACAAAAGAAACGAAGTGCTTATAGACGCACATCTATTTTTTTAAACATACAAACACTTAAATTTGTTTTGGCAATTTGAATTAGTATGTCTTTTCGAGAGTATTGGGTTGCCCTGAAAAGGGCTGTTTTTTGTTGACGGGGAGTGATGGCAATCTTTTTTACTGTCTAAGATTGCGTCCCCGTCTGGCGGCAGGCTTTTCTATACGATACGGTCTGCTTCTGCGGAAAGAGAAGGAGAACTGTTTGGTGTCCACACGGCAGACCACAAAACCCCTGTTTGGTTCTTGTTGCCGCTGCTGCTGTTGCTGCTGCTGTTCTTGTTGTTGCTGTTCTCTCTGCTTCTGAAGTCTGTACTTCTCTGTCCATTCTTCTTGTTCTTTCTTGATTTCCTCTCTGAAAACCTCCTCTATCAGGTCTTGGGCTATGGCTAACATCCTGACATTCTCTATCTCTTCAGGCTTCGGTATCAGGTTTAGCCTGACACGATGTAAATTGACGTAAGCTTCGTTCAGCTTGGCTAGTCTGGAAGGCATGTTCATAGGTTGACGAGTCAACAGTGGATGGCCAGACAGGAGACCCACCCGCGTTATATGGTTCAAACGCGGACGCGATAGAAAACATCCCTACTTGGTTTTAGTGTCGAAACGCTATGATAGCGAATGTCATGGTGAGGGATAGAGAGAAAGTCAAAGAGCATATATTCACAGTATTTTTTTGAAAACAAACGACAGACACATTTTATTTTTCTTCAAAACACAACATTTTTTATTCAACCAACAATCAACTACTAACAATTAACAAGTAACAATAACATCAAACAAATTATTTTTGACAAGGTTGACAACGTTGTGAAATCATGTGAGATTTCCATTGATGAAAGTCATGAGGCCATTGATGTACACTACGTTTCCTAGCTAAAGACAAAAGATAGCCATAATGGTCACAAAACCATCGATCTGCTTTCTCGTCGTTTCTAGAAGAGTGATTATCAAAATAAGTCACTAAATGTTCTAGAGGATATCCAAGACTGCGTTGATGAAGAAAATACACACAATATTGTCCACACACCATGGAATCTGTGCCTTGTAATTTCACGTTATTGAATCGTGTCGTCTGGGCATTTCTTCTCATAAAGTCAATAATGTCGTCTTCCAAAAGGGGTAATCCATACGAATCAAAATACTCCACACAATCCTCTCGAGGGAAGTAGACGGCAACCCAGTGAGTTCCTGGGAGATGACTTTCGTCCGTGTTGATGACATAAGCTTGATGGTCTTGAGGTTTGCGATGAGGTAGTTCATCTTTAGCGCACACGACAGGATTCCAAGAAGCAGTATACGAACTATTGTTCAAAAGGTAATAAAGTTCCCAGGTATCCATTTTTTGTTGTTGTTGTGTTGTTTTTTTTTTTCACAGGTGATGATAAGTCATCAATTCAATTCTGTTTTTTTGTTTGAAACGCTCTGTCAAGTAGTCGTTTCTTCGCCTTGTCTCCCATCTCTGGGCAAAGAGAGATTCGATGCGATAGATCTCTACAGTAGACAATGGTGGGCAGGAATGATCACGCAAGCCTTTATACCACTCATGGAACACTGCTTCTTCTGAGATGAGACTCCAAGCGTCGTCCAGATACTCGTCCAATTTTTCTTCTTGACTCATCATCAGACATTTATCTTGTTGAATTTGACTGGGATGATCGTTTTGACATCCATAACAATATTTCTTGGTCAGTTCCGTAATTTTATCCGCCAGGTGTTTAGCAAAACAGGACACTAAATGTTGTTCTTGTTCTGGCCATCTGGACTTGACTACTACCTCGTCCTCTTTGTCTTAGTCTTGGGGTTCTGTTTTCACGCTATCCAGCCTTCCATTTCCAAAGATTCTCTATTGTTCAATGAGGGATAGGAGTCTTCCGTTGTTTCTAATAGTCTAGAATGACTTCTCTCAAACTGTTGATTTCAATGGTATTATCGAAGTCGGCATACAAGATGACATTGACCGTCTCGGTGAGAGCTTCTGCAAACTGAAGTTCCACACGCAGTTGACTGGATTTTATAGGGTGGAAATGTCCCTCGTCGCTGTCTTGGTCTGGAGTGAAATCAAAGGCCCACAAAGTGTAACCTCCTACATAATCTTCGTACGAAATACCGTGACTAGTGTTGGTTCCTAGTTGCCCCGTAGCTTCGTACAGGGACAAGTACGATCTCAAGTAATTTTTCTGGGCAAAGTTAGGTTCGAAGCGTCTGGTACACAAGGTCTTACCATCGCGACTGACTTCGATCTTGGACACTTTGTAGTGCTTAAACTGGAAAGGATTTTGATCGTGGGCTCCGTTGAGGGCTGCGTTGCTGACGATACCAACGATTAAACGTTTGGGTAACTGTCCTTGGAACAGATGATCTTCGATCCTGGATCAGAGTTCAGCAGCAATGTTGAATGTTTTCACTTCTACGCGTCGTATCGGACACTTGGCGGTCGATCTGCTCAATGTGTGACTGATCTCGTTTCCCGCTTTAGGTAACACTTCTACGCGGCGTACGTAAAGTCTGGCTTCTTGGATGATGGTTTTGTACTCGTTGGCATGAGCCATCAAATGGAAAGCGACACTGCTGCGATTGAGTCTCAGTCGAATTTTCACTCCGTTGAGCAAATACTTTTCTTGCAACCACATGTCCAAATGCAAACGATCCATCAGTTCTAAATAACGACCTTGCAGAATTTTCTTTCGACGTTCGTTAAAGCCCACATTGTGAGGATCGTCATCGACTGTCAGGGCTGTGTCGTTAAACTTGTTCTCACCTGCGGTGTCAGGTTTACAAACTACGCAAGCATCCAGATGAGTGTTCTTGGCCTCTTTTCCGTACGTCAAGAGATTTTCCAGGGTAAGGGTAAGTATCCATGCTACTGCTAACCAGTTTGTTATTCAAGTACAAATCCACTTCGTTGATCACTTTGAGTTTCAGATACAAGTAACTGCTATTCAGATCGATGTAATCTTCGGGTTGTCCTTTGATTTCAAACACAGTTTTTATTTTCTTAATCTTTCTAGCTCTAGGGGTGTGAAGTCAAGGGTGTTTTCGTCGTCTTTTTCTGCATTGTCCTTGCTGTGGCATCAGAGAAGCAGGAATGTCTGACTCGGCATCGCCCAGGGCATTTATAGGAGTTTCTCGTCGGCCCAAAATGTTTTACCCGTTTGAAGCAAGACATTTGTGCCTGCTCTCAAGGAAGCTTCTTTGGGGTTTTGTTTGTCAATGATGACATTTTGGAGAAATTCTTTACCTTGCGTGAATGCGGCATCTTTCAAGGCTTGCAATCCCGTGTCACCATCGGTTTCAAAACGGGAACCACTGTACGAAAGGCCGATTTTAACATATCACCTAAACCATGTCCTCGCTGTCGAGCGACTCCTTGGTACACAGGATACATGACTGACAAAAAGTTAGAGTAATCGTTTTCGAAAATGGAGTTTCACTGTGACTTTCCCTTTGGTGAATGGAATATTTTGTCCCAGATCTCCTTTTATAGTAATGTTGACAGTGTCGAAATACGACTTACTGACGGGCAAATAGTGAGGATGTACAAATTCGCGGTGAACGTGATAGGTGTTTCCACCTTCCTCGTCAGCGTTCGTGGCAGAATCCACTTTGAAAGGAATGACACGCAGTAACGGTACGCAGGTGTGTCCCACCACGTTGTACTCCGCCACATCGGAGTACACAAAGATCAAATTCAGTCCTTGGTTCATTTCTACAGGGAATCGAAAATATTTCGCAAAATTCAAGTTGGCAGTAATGGCTTGTATTTCGTTTTTCATCTTGATCAACTTGGGGTCTCCACCTAAAATATCATACAATTCAGGACAAAATGTAATGGCCAATACTTTGTCCTCTGAAAATTTCATCATTAGACGACGAGCTATTTTGTGATACTCGAGGGTGATACTTTTTCTGGTTCTCTCCAAGGCTTTGGCAAACACGGCATTGAATTTGGTAGAAATCGTGTTCACCAAATGTTGACCACTAAAATAATAACCTGCAGGAATGGTCAACAGATAGGTGAATCGTTTAGTTTTGGGGTTTTGTGATTTTATAGAGTCAGCTACACTGCTACGTTCATCCAAGTGTTGTTGCACTTGTTCGTCATAAACTTCTACCGTAAAAGTGTTTTGATTTTCGAGGATGTTTTTGATTTGTGTAGGGTGAATCATTTCCACCAAAGCCACTTCCCAATGGGCTTCTTGATCCAATTGGATGGCCTGAGGTAATTTGGCCGTATAACAGCATAAGGTGTTATTGGGAAAGACCTCCATGGAACTGTCACTGGGTAACGTTAAGTAAAATTGGTTGTTCATCATTCCAGAGTTCTAGTGTCCGAGGGGTCACTGGAAGTCAGAGGAGTGTCTAAAAGAGGATGGTTAGGGTGACTGTTGGATGGGGGACTAACGTTGGACACAAGACTCCCGTTGTTGTTTCCGTTAGAGGAATATTTCAGAGACGGATTGGGAAGAAGGTAACCAATGCAGCTGCTAAGTAAAATGGTCCACAATTGTTTGTCTCCTTGTTGCAAACTCAGATTGGCAATGGCAGCACTGATGACACAATACACCACAAAGATTTGGCAGAAAAAGACGATTTGCGTTTTAGGCACACGTTCTCCACACCACACCCACAAGGGTTGCTTTTGTAGATCTTGCAGAGAAGAACTGGGGGAAGGAGTGGTCACTACAGTAGCTGAGGCTGTGTTGAAGGGCATGATGGGCACTTCTTTTTTTAGTCAATGAGTTGCGAAGCGTCGATCCAAGAGTCAAAACTGGGAGGATATCCTTTCAAATGCACTTTGACTTCTTTGACACGTCGTTTTCACACTTTACAGGTTCTTCAATCGAGAATGCTTTCGATCTCGTACACGTCGTCTTCTTTTTTGGCCACACGTTGTAACTCGGGCAAGTAAAACGTTCCTTTTAACACTTCATCGTTCATGTCTTCCAATTTATAGACGAGAGGATGACGGCCACGCACACGTTCGGTGACATGAAACAATTCGGTAGCCCAGTTGGGTAAGTAACCTTTGTCGAAAGTGCGTTTGGTTTTGCCAATGCGCACCCAATCTCCTGATGCCAACACTCCACCTTTCTTGGGGACAGTCACTGTCGGGGACGTACCAAACAGGCGCTCGAAGACGGTCACTTGGTTGTCGGGAGTCACTTCTTGAGGGGTCACGTCCGATGCTCCGATGGTAAGATTGGTTGTACGATTGGACGAGGTGTGGCAAGACGTCCATATACTTGAGAGTGTGTTGATGCGTGAAATATTTCCACATGCGTTCTTTCAAGGTGCGTTGAAAACGTTCCACGATGCTGGCTTTGGTTTCGGGATTTTCGGTGGTGAAAAAATATATGTCACGTTTCTTCAATTCTTTTTGGAAAGCTTGGTTCAGAAATTTGGTGCCTTTGTCAGTTTGCCATCGAAGAGGGTGACGTCCACTTTGTTTCAACACCAGTTGGA
Source organism: Megalonaias nervosa (assembly GCA_016617855.1). Lineage (NCBI taxonomy): Eukaryota > Metazoa > Mollusca > Bivalvia > Unionida > Unionidae > Megalonaias > Megalonaias nervosa. The sequence goes on from JAECUM010015499.1 coordinate 48,286, forward strand.
GGGCTCGCACTAACTCACTGCTCGATTTGGAAGTCAATGGCACGACCCAAGCACATTTGGAAAAGACGTCGATGACACAAAACAAATATTTGTAACCACGATTGTAGGTGGCCAAATGAGAGACATCGGCTAAATCGGCTTGCCATTTATGATCGATGCCTTCCACTCGGGTGCGACTTCTGGAAAATTTTCGTCGAATGGGTTTGTGTAAGGTGTACGGGCTTGTTCTTGTAACCAGCGTTGCACTTGAGGTAAACGAGCACTTTTCGAGTTTTGGTAGCACGATACAATTTCTGAAGGATGGGATGGATCGTAGTAAATGCTGGCTAACAACTTCTCCATTTTTTTAATAAGTGATCCACAGGAGTAGAAGTCGAAGGTAGTTTTGGTGGTAGTGGTGGTAGTAATGGAATGGCTTTGGTCTTCTTTTCTTTCTTCACTTCTGCTTTCCCTTCTTTCTTTTTCGCTTCTGTCGAAGATGGAGTGGACATCATCTTTTTAACCCAAGCTTTAAGTTCTTCTCGTTGCGGTGTAGGGGAATGGGTCAACAGGGACGCTGCAATCTTACTAGGGATGGGAGCTGCTGACGGTGTTTGAAAGACTTCTCTTATCTCTTCTTCCTCAGGCAACAGTGGGGCTGCATCTGTCTTGAACACTGGGAGTGGTAGTGGTTGTGGTGGTGGTAGTGGTAAACTTTTCATCAGGGCCTTAAAATCTTTCAGGGTGGGTAGAGCTGTTTCATCTAAAGCTTTCTGGTGAAAGAGTTGCAGTCGTTGCAACAATTGACCGTACCGTTGCGATTTTTCCGTTTCTGACAAATCGCTGCGATCCATCAAGGATTGCAATTCGTGTTGTAACTGGGACATCTCGGTCAAATGAGGATTGGAAGGTAAATTTGGGGTTCGTTGTTCTTGCCAACGATGGTATTCCATCCATCGTTTGTAAGGCAGTAAAGCTAGTTTTTGTCCTTCCATTGGATTTCAAGGATCACGTCTGAGATCTTTACACTCCAAGTGTCCCTTTTATCTTCTTGGACCTTTTTATCTTCATCCTCCCAGGATGTTTCCCAATAGTCCTTTCAGCAAGGGTCCTCCTATTGTTCCCATTACTCCTTTCAGTAAGGTTCCTCCTATTGTGGCCATTACTCCTTTCAGTAACATGGTTAGAAAGGGCAAAATACCTCCGCGTTGCACCAACATCTTTTTCTTTTGACCAATGGGTATTTTCTTTTGGACCATTTGGCGAAGAACGTGTCGATGTTTGGCTAAGCATTCTTTCTGATGTTTAGACAAAGGTATCGTGCCTTTCAAGACATTCAGACAACATTCGCACACGGTATCGATGACGTCTTTGGAGGCAGTGTGAATGAGTTTTTTTCCGCATGGGCGGAGGAGCTTTGGACATGACGGACAACATGTCCCAATGTTTGGCTAAACGAGGTGCAGTCCTTTCCTTTTCTTTCCTTTGGGGGTAGAAGAGGAATGTCTTTCGGGGGGTGACATCTTTCTCGTTTGGTTCGTTGGTTCCGTGGCACAGAGCAAAAAAAACCAAAAAAAAAATAAAAAATAAACACTAACGTCGATGACTTGTCACACGGTCTTTTACCCTTTTTGGGGACTATCGCTTCGTCATAAAGATGACGATGTGTTTTCCAAAATCACCAAAGAATCCTCTTCTTTGGTGACTCCTCTTTTTCTTTGGACGAGTGTCTTTTCTGGGGATGAAGTCTATGTTTGGCTAAGCGTTTTCTCGGATGACGAAAGTGTCCTTTTCGTTTTCCTTTCTGGACATTAGAACGACGATGAGGAGACATCTTTTGGTGCACAACATACACTAAAGTCCATGGCTTCACATGCATCCTTTTATCTTATTTTGGCTAGTGGTCATAGATTTAAATAGATTTAAGAGTTTTGATCATGTGTGGTAATAAAAGACTAGGCAACCATCCTCCTCTTTGGTGACTTCTTCTTTTCTTTCAAAGATTGTGTCTTTTCTGGGGGTGACGTCGATGTTTGACTAAGTGTTTTTTGGATGACGAGACTGTCCTTTTCTTTTTCCTTTTCTTTTTTGAACAGAACAACGACGATCGTGACGGTGTGCACTTCTTGGTGGGGCCATCTTTGTGCGTTCAGGAGCACAACAACACTAAATCTATCGTTTTCCTCAGGTCTTTTTATACTGGAACTCGTAGCCACTGATTGTCTTTACGTCGTATCAACTTGATGATAGGCATCACACGTCTTGGAGGAGTTCGCAACGGACTAAATCGGGATAGTTCTTGCTTGGACAAATCCAGTAAACTCTGTAACACACCCGTTCTCTCTTGGACTTTGATTTTGGGGGCAGGTAATTTGTGCGCAGCGGCCATTGCCGCTAAAGAGGAAGAGGGTGTCAGCGCTGGAGGAGAAGTTTTTGGAGACACTCTCTTGCGGGTAGAAGCTGTTTTCTGTGGACTTTTCTTTTTCTTTTTCTGAGGCTGTGACCTGGTCTTGACACCGTTGCTCTTTTTCTTTTTCTTCTGGGTACGTTTGGGCGTGGCTTTTTTCTTGGGCAGAACTTTGGGATCATTGGGAACCCATTTTAAGAGGGAACGAATGATGACACCTCCTACAGAACCGCTTCCTCCAGGTTTCAAAATGATTTGCTTTTTGGTTTGAGTGTCAATGCGAGGATCGGATAACTGTGTCAAGGCTACTTTGTTTCTCTCAAAAAAACGTTTGGTTTGATGTGGAATCTGAATGATGCCTTGCAGTAATTGACGTGCTGTCACCGTAAACCATCGTAAGACTTCTTTAAGACTAGCTTCTAAGACACGAGCACGTATTTGTGGATTTTGTTTTCGCGACTGATACCGTACAAGGCACGAATCAATTCGATGGGAAGATGAGACTGAAGGGACGTCATGTTGACTATGTGTGAGACAGAGCCAAAGTGACCGAGGTTTTTATAGATTTTTTTTTTGGTTGTTGTTAAGTCGACGAAGGGGACGTGTACACGACAGGCCCTCCGTCTTGGCACCAGTGGTGAAACAGATGGGTACGAAATCGCAAATAATCGGGAGTGGTGGGTTTTAAATCCACGAGTAAATAAGCGTGTGGGGTTTGAGTGTCATCGTCGTAGGCATGAGTCAGCCAAGGTGTTCCTAACTGTTTGGCAAAGACTTATATCTAGGGCTTTTAAACAACACCACGTAATGAGCATTGAGACTGATGCTACGATGGGCTTTACTTTGTTGAAACAAATTTTGGGTGATGTAAATGACACTGGCATTACGATGATGCCCTTTGCGCGTAAACCACAGTTTAATTTCTTCTTCGTCTTCTCCTAACATGTCGTCAAAAATAACCAGATGGGTTTGACTAGGGTCAGACACGATCCCGTCGTCTTCGCCAGGAATGCATTCCACAAACACAATGGAATCGCGTTGACTTTCTCGCAGAAGGCTGTACGCCGATTGCCACTCTTTGTAACACCACACGATGCGTTGAGGTGGACGATCGATCAAATGATGTTTATGTTCGATCAAACGTTTGGCAAATTCGGTTTTGCCTGAACCGCTAGGTCCGGCAATGAGCATGTTAAAGGGATGGCGAAGATACAAGGCCTCCCAACTAGTCCTATCCACGTGTTCGTCAATGACTTTGACAGTGGAGGAAGAGGGAGCAGAGACAGTAGAGGTAGCCATAGTAGCGTAAGAAATGTCACTTTTGACACGAGGACAGAAACGATAAGTCTTTATACTTTTTTCAGCACACGTTTATTGTCATCTTTAATTGTGAACAACACGAAATACAAAAATACATAACTGCCAAATGGTTAAGTACATGAATATAAGACACATCAAAACGATCATAGTGGAATATAAACAAGTCTCTGTACAACATTTGTGGTGATCAAGAGGTGGAATTGTAGGGACCGTGTGTAATGTTCTTAGAGTTTATACACTCCTTGGCACAGTCGCACAAATGTCTTCCCGTAATGGTCTTTCGAGGATGTCGATAACTGTCCTGTCCTGTCCTGAAGGGAGTGGTTCTTCTGGGAGTGGTAGTCCGTTTTTATACCTCTTTTTGTCGGAGGCAATAAATGTACTTTCTGCAAAGAGATGGTCGTACTCCAGTGGCAAATCTAAATTGTTTAGTCACCAACTTGCACATCACACACCGTTCAGAAGTGTCCTCTTGAACTAAGTTTACGTTGTGTAAAAGATTTTGGTAACCCTCTAACTCTTCTTCTCATTCGTTTGTGTGGATAGTAGAAAATGTGTGTGTGTTTTATGCGTTCGCGTTCGTTGGTGTGGATAGTATATGTGGTGTGTTTTATGCATTCTCGTTCATTGGTGTGGATAGTATATAGGTGTATGTTTTATGCATTCTCTTTCGGTGGTGTGGATAGTATATAGGTGTGTGTTTTATGCATTCTCATTCGTTGGTGTGGATAGTATATAGGTGTGTGTTTTATGCGTTCTCGTCCGTTGGTGTGGATAGTAGGTATGGTGTGTTTAATGCTTTCTCGTTCGTTGGTGTGGATAGTATAGTGTGTATGTTTTATGCATTCTCGTTCATTGGTGTGGATAGTAGGTATGATGTGTTTTATGCATTCTCGTCCGTTGGTGTGGATAGTAGGTATGGTGTGTTTTATGCTTTCGTGTTCGTTGGTGTGGACAGTATATAGGTGTATGTTTTATGCATTTGCGTCCGCTGGTGTGGATAGTATTTAGGTGTGTGTTTTATGCGTTCTCGTCCGTTGGTGTGGATAGTAGGTATGGTGTGTTTAATGCTTTCTCGTTCGTTGGTGTGGATAGTATAGTGTGTATTTTTTATGCGATCGCTTTCGTTGGTGTTGATAGTAGGTATGGTGTGTTTTATGCATTCTCGTCCGTTGGTGTGGATAGTAGGTATGGTGTGTTTTATGCATTCGCGTCCGTTGGTGTGGACAGTATATAGGTGTATGTTTTATGCATTTGCGTCCGCTGGTGTGGATAGTATTTAGGTGTGTGTTTTATGCATTCTCATTCGTTGGTGTGGATAGTATATAGTTGTGTGTTTTATGCGCTCTCGTCCGTTTGTGTGGATAGTGTAATGTATGTGTTTTATGCGTTCGAGTTCGTTGTTGTGGATAGTAAGTATGGTGTGTTTTATGCATTCGCGTCCGTTGGTGTAGATAGTATAGTGTGTGTGTTTTATGCATTCTCGTTCATTGGTGTGGATAGTATATAGGTGTATGTTTTATGCGTTCTTATTCGTTGGTGTGGATAATATATATGTGTGTGTTTTATGCATTCGCGTTTGTTGGTGTGGATAGTAGATATTGTTTTTTTTTTCTTTCTCCCTTTCTTTTGTGTGTATTGGTCTTTGTCCCTATAAAACTCCCTTTATCCATATTAAATTCAATTCACCTACCTACCTACCTACAGTATCGCGTATTCAGGTCAGCCAGTTCAGTGACGTCACTGAAGCTAGAAAGTTTGAGATTATAAATATAGACTTCGGCTTTTCCAATGGGAATTTACACAGTATCGCGTATTCAGGTCAGCCAGTTCAGTGACGTCACTGAAGCTTGAAATTTTGAGGCTATAAATATAGACTTGGGTTTTCCACAGGTTGTAGTATAAACAGATACTAGGTCTAAATGAAAAATGTGATTCGCGTTCGTTTTCGGCTGTTGCCATTATTTCCCTAGTGTTGAGTAAAGTGACGTCATTGAAGCTGAAAAGTTTGAGACTATACATATAGACTTGGGTTTTCCACAGGTTGTAGCTATACATAGATGAAAGGATGAGAAAAAGAAGAAAAATGTACTGTAGAAGATGAAGTGCTGGTGGAGAAGAAGAAGAGAGGAAAGTAGAAGAAAACTAAACGACCCCATTCAGGGCCACTCATATGTCTCAAAAAGATGTCAACTCTCTCTTGCCTAAACATTTTTTAGTTGTATAATTTATGTGTAATGGGTCAATCCATTACCTCAAAAAGATTTACTCTTTCTTGCCTAAAAAATTTTTCAGTTGTTGTATAATTTATGTTTAACTCACAAAAACATTATTCTCTGTTGCAAGTGTCCAGTGCCGTGACGTCACCCTACCTGTTCCATTCCTATTGTTCCCATACAAAATTCCCATTGATGCTATAGTGTCCCAGGGTGTGCCATTTGACGCTATAAATCTTGACGCTATAGTACAAAGTAGGGTCCCGTAATACTAGTTCCCATTGACGCTATAGTATCGCTTATTTTAAATTTTTATTTACAATTTTTCAGTTTCCGCGAAGGTCGGTATGAGTTTAAATAATTTCAGTACTACTTTAAGTCTTGGTAACATTTTTAAAATTTATCTATGGATTATTTTCAGTCTCCGCTAAAGTCCGGTGCAATTTCAGAATTTAGTGCTACACTTTGTCTTTGCCATTTCTGACAACCAAAACATCTGGCTAGTTATCAGTTTCTATTCAAGTCCGCAAAATTTTTCGGAAATTTAGTGCAATATTTTAAGTCACGGCAATCTGAATAGAATCTTCCGGAGTTTTTCTCAGTCTCCACTATAGTTTGGGACATTTTGGTAATCTTAGTACTACTTTTAGACTAAACAAATATAATTTAATCTTCTGGGATATGTTCAGTCTCCGTTAAATTCTAAATTCTGGGACAATTTCGTAATTTTAGCGTTACTTTTAGTCACAGTCATTTGAATATTAATGTTCCAGATTTTCTCAGTCTCCACTGTAGTCCGGGACAATGTCGTAATTTTAGTACTACTTTTAGTCTAAACCAATGTAACCTAATGTTCAGGGACATGTTTAGTCTCCGTTAAATTCTGGGACAATTTCGTAATTTTAGCGTTACTTTTAGTCACATCCATTTTGGCGTTAGTCTTTTCCTTGATTATAACTATTTATAGCATCATTATAATTATGCAAATTTATGAACACCGTCAACATAATTTCAGGTCTAGGTAATGCTTTACATAAAAATCTCGGGCTTGTCTTAGTATATGTCTGTCTCAGTCTCTACACACTTTGTACAGAAATGAAACAGGTGGCATGACATCACGGTACTTGCTACATTGTTGCAAGTGTCCAGTACCGTGACGTCACCCTACCTATTCCATTCCTATTGTCCCTATACAGTCCCAATCTCATATATATAGTGTTCTATAAAATTCCCTATGTTAAATTCCCATTGATGCTATACAGTCCCAATCTTTAAAATCTATAAATTGCCCTATGTTAAATTCCCTTTGACACTATACAGTCACAACCATGTTAATTTCCCATTGACGCCAAACGATCCCCCGACTTTTTTTTTTGACTGGAATTTCCCTTCACGCTAAAGTATCCCCCTTCACTACTTGTATTCCTAAACAAAAATATAGCTTCAAAATTTGGAAAATAAATAACATATTGTTTTGTGATTTTTAAACAACAATAATTTTTGTGGTGAAAGAAATTTCTTTTATATTTAAGATAAATCATCATTACTGGCACTTCAAAATCTACTCAGAGAATTCCACCAAATTAATTATTATTACTCCAAACATTAATACTTTCATTTGTTCTATGTTTTAACTGGAATTGGGTATATGATCCATGAATACAAATTGTTGATGGAATGTACATATTATATGACCTTGCCCTTGAAATCTCGCATTCTTTGCAATCATACACTTGATTACTTTAGTATTAGACATCGTGCTTATTTCTCCTTTGATATTCCAGATTAAAACATTACAAAAGTAATCATTTAGCAATTTTAATTCTATCTTACTTTATTTTCAAACTAGCTTTGTGAGCTAATCCTGATGCACTAACTGTGTTTTAGTCAGCTTTGTAATCATTCATGCACACAAAACCCAATTCGTCAAAATTATCATCTGAATTTAAACCTTTCTTGACGTCAGCGTATTGAAGAACGCAGAGAGAATTTAGTTTGGAATGTTTCATAACGATTTTTACATAGCGGTAATACCATGCACAGATTTCTGATCCGGTGCATTTTCAGTAAGATTTGGCAGTTTTAATTTCATTATATCTTTCAAATGAATCCACATATAGGTATTGATAAATTTGATTTCTCTTAAATCTAGAAAACGTCAGAAGTTTTTTCGAATCCATCAGCTTCTTTTTCCTCGAAATATCATATTGTTTCAGTGAATTTATCATGGTTAAGATTTTTGACAACTTGCTCAGTGATTGACCCATGAACTACTACTTTTAAAAGATTTTATCGTTCGTTTCTTTAAACTATAAGAAAAAAGCAAAATAATATAATAATATTCTTACTGAACCATATATATATATATATATATATATATATATATATATATATATATATATATATATATATATATACTATATATATATATATATATATATATATATATATATATATATATATATTTCATCATTATTTAAAATTATTGGTACATCATGATTTAGATTGCTTTTTTTTCTTTACTAAGTCTTTGATAATGAGACGAGAATTGTACCAGGACAAATAAAAAATAGTGGGGTGTGTTTTGGAGATTTATAATTTCAGTTCCACTTTGCATGTGCTGGACCTGTATATTTTTCTCTAAGTGATCATAATCTCTTACTATGATGGTGGCTTCGCCGGATCACCGATTCCCGCGCTCTGTAGAGAGAAAGTAATTTTAAAGAGATGGAAGGAAATTTTAAGGTCAATATCATATAAAACTTGTTTAAAAGTTTATCTCCAAATGCCGTGCTCACAGGAGGCCCCACGTGTAAATCCTGATGGCAATGCCCTAATGATCCAACTCGGGGCCCCGTGTTTGTTAAGGCTGTTACTACACACACACACACACACACACACACACACACACACACACACACACACACATATATACATCTGCTATTTTCATTGTCTATGGCCTGTTTGACCCCTGACTCTCTGTAGCCTCAGTACTTATGGGCCCAATTATACGTCGAAATTAACAAAGAGCCCTTTGTTGTTATTTGTATTTTTTTAAAATCTAATTACAGAACCTTGTTTTGACATTATGTCTATTTTGTTATGGTTGCTTAATCTGTTGTATTCTTGGAATTTTAATTCAGACTAAAATATCATAAACTTCTTGCAAAGTGTTATCATCCTGTATTTTATTTATCTGGGATGAAACCAGTTTTGCTAAATTCTTTATTCCAAATTAACTGTGATAACTGTCTCCTGCACAAATGATTAAAAATCTACATGTCTTTCTTTTTTCTTCCCGTTTATTAATCTGACCTTATCATGTTTGTTTTTTTTCCTACTGCTTTATAACAGCTTTGTTTTCAAATTTTGCTGTATTTTGCGTACTTATCTGCACATTTTTTTTAAACCAATGGTTATATTTTGTCAAGGTGATATTTTTGCGATCTATTTCTAGGTGAGTTTAAAATTGATTCTCATGAACATAACAATCAAGATATACTCCAGCTTCATATGTTTCCGTTTTCGCGAGTGGAATCCATAAATCGAGCATGACTTGTCCCGAATCTGAATGCAAACTTTTTATAGCTATTTTATCCATCAGTCTGGCTCAACGTCTTTAAAAATAATAAATCCCGGTTCCTTCTTCTCTCGCTTTAAATCTGTTTTCAGCTAATGTTTCTCTTTTTTTTGGCCTAAATTGAATATGGTAGTTTCTTGGAAAAGCAAATTTTTAAAACTTGTAGTCACAGTTCTTTCATTTTAAACTCCTATCTGTAAACGAATTAGAGGAGGCAGTGATTACCTCCTTGCAGATTTATAAAGAAGAAAACTTGTGCCAACTGCATATTAATATTTTCTTTCAATCAAAACCTCTTTGAACTTGTTTTAGTCTACTTTAAATATTTTCCTAACTATAAAATTATCGTCAAATCAACAATTTCATGATATTACATTGATCATCTTTTAATTAGTTTATCTACATTAACATATAATTTTCTTTCGATTGTATTCTCTAAGTTTCTCATTTTCTCAAACATAATATAGTTGAGATTTTATCACATTTTCGCGATACTTACGTCGTATGAGTATTTCGGCGTTCTATTCCATCAATAGACTTAATTTGATATCACGCGGATCATATAATACTTCCATGTATACAGTATAAATTATGTACATATAACTACTACAATGTTTAGAACATCGGGATTACCTCGGTAGTGAGACAATATCTTCTTCCGGCCCTCAGTTATTCATATAATTATCTTATCCTCAATTATTCATATAATTATCTTATCCTCAATTATTCATATAATTATCTTATCCTCAGTTATTCATATAATTGTCTTATCCTTTCAGTTTTACAAGCAGATATTCTTGGACAGTCATTTGTTTCCTTTTCAAATTTTCTCAATCATGAAGATATAATCTTGCTAGTCGTATAGAGATAACTCCTGTCAGTAACGTATTCCCTCAATGTTCCCTTTAAGTCATCTAATTTATATACTATAGGATCTCCTAAAATTCCTTTTCTGATACTAAAGGTATCTTCTTTGAAATTAGAAAGATAGCCATCAGCAAAAATAGACATATTTCAAATGTGAAATAAGCGACTCGATCTAATTGAAAGAGTCGTAAAAGAAATGTTGCTGGATCGAACTATCGTTGGCATATTATTATTGGTGGCGTGCCTTAATAACAGAAACAATCCACGTATAATGCAAATTGAAAAACCCCAGCCTACTAAAAAGGAGCTCTGACAAAAAGAAAATAAATGAACAATAATAACCATACTGTTGAAGTATGAGACGCATGACATAAATCTGGACCGCTCCGGTGGCCTAGTGGTTAGAACGTCCGCCTCGGATGCGGGAGGTCGCGGGTTCGAACCCCGGCCGAGTCATACCAAAGACTTTAAAAAATGGTACTAACAGCTGCCTCGCTTGACGTTCAGCATTAAGAGGTTAGTGTTAGGACTGGTCGACCTGGTGTCAGGATAATGTGACTGGGTGGGACATCATGCTACATGTCTGCGGCATGATGCCCCAGTGCTAGACATCACTATAAACTGTCACACTGCAGACATCGTAGCGATATGACTGGAAAATTGTTAAAGCTACGTTAAAAATCTAAGTCACACACTCACACACACACACACACACACACATAAATCTGGCATATGCAAATGGAAAACATAATATGGGACATGCCAATCGGTGGAGTTTCCTCCTCGGAGCCGGTGGGCACAAAATATCAATCGTCAAGAGTATACATGCTCCTCTTTCTGTTGATTGTTTCTTAGCTTCACAAGAAGAAACTCCTTCGATGCTGGAGTGGGCCCTATTGTTATAGTTAATTATGAAGTTCATAAAATTTGGGAATGGGAGATGAGTTTTATCTTATATTTTTGGGGTAGCAATCCCTGAAAAAATTGGTGGTCTGAATTTGTGGTTTAGTGGTCAGAGGAGTTTTAAAAGTTTGGCGTTCAACCTCGAGGTTTTGGTTATAGTTTATTTTTTAAATTTTCCAAACAGTGACCTCAATGTATTTTTCCCCAGTATTTTGGTGACCAGTGGCCTTTATATTTTTGGAGTATTTTGCCACGCCTCTGGACTTTCTGATTAAATAAAAAAGTACTAGAGGGGCCTTGCGCAAAGGCCTTACCAAAAATTATACCTATTTGAGTAAAAGTTACTAAACATTAGTTGAAATGCAATTTTAAAACATTTTTTTGGGGTAAATGTTTAATTGATCAAAAACATATTAAGGAAACTAACCTGAAAGTCTTACAAAGTAGCTAATTAATGAAAAAATTTTGATGACATCCCAAGTTTTTGACCCAGAAAATACAAAATGGGTAAGAAAAGGCCAAGAGGATGATGCATTGAACAAGAAAGAAAAATATGGGCTGACAAATAATTTCCTATACGCAGTTATATATCCAAGGTAATCAGACTCGGTCGGGGTTCGAACCCGCCTCCTCCCGCATCCGACGCTATAACCACTCGGCCACCGTAGCGGTCACCATCATTTCGGGAGCAAGAGGCTTACAATGGCGGATGAACGCGTGTCCAAGAGTTCTGAGGGGGAAAAAGTCATGGGGAATATAGAAAATATGAAAGGGGTCAAGGGATTAGGAACCGTAATCGGTCTGCCGGTCTCACTTCGCCGTTATCCACCTACTGAAATGGATAATGAATATTAATCTCGCGTTATCGCTCTGCGAGTACAATCAGACTTTGCTCTCTTGATAGTTCCAAGTGTCGACAGGTAATAGAACGACTTTATCTAAATCCCGCGGAAGAACTATTTACTTCATTGTGCCCGATCAGGTGAGCCTGATTCAGGTGTGTTATAAAGCCCAACATATTCAGAAGGAATTTTATCAGCTTTAAATTTTCAGGGTAAATAAGAACTGTAAAAGCAACAGCTTATCTACATTGTTCTGCTAAAATGGACCCAATGGTATGTCGCATCGTCTGTCTTCTGTTTTTGTTTTTCAATTTGTATTGTGGAAATACCAGATAATGGCCGAATGTGAGGTTGCTTCTTTTCGAGTTCAGGAAAATTTTGATCTTTCGAAGGTAAGTTACTAAAAGGTACCTAAACAATTTGGTTAAACCATTTTCATTTATAAAAGAAAAGTTATGAGGCGCCATAGCGAACAAAAGCTGGTCCAGTGAGAAAGTTGCAGTTGAAATTTCGGTGTCGTATGTCGAGAAATTCCAGTATAATGTGTTGAATCAGATTGCATGTCCTTAAAGTTCCATTTTCTAGATCGAGATTTTAGATTTTATATGTTGAATTATATACTGGTGGTTTAAAGTTCTATTTCCTATGTCGACGTTTTACAGCGTATATTTTGAACGACACAGCGGTGGTTGAAATTTCAATATCATATGTTGAGAATCCTTAATTCACACGTTGTATGCAACTGCTTGCGATGAAAGTTCCATTTCATATGGCGGGTATTTAGATTTCGTCTGTTGAATTTCACAGCAACGAGAAACAGCCCCCTTGTTTAAAAATAACGCGGTCCGTTCACGAGAGCGACCTCTAGCGAAGAAATTCATAGTAATTCTCGACCTGTGAAAGGTAACTTTCAAATTGTAATTATACATGAAATGTAATGGCGTCTCATAACTGAATACATGAATAATGTATCTTAATACTCGATATTATTTGGAATTGTGTAATGTTACTTTTAACACCAAAACATCATTTCACCATATAAAAATACCAATTCTGACAAGCACAATAAAATGTCCAATCACCGCTGTGTAATTCAACAGGTACAATCTGTCAACTCAAGTGCAAGCGCTGAGCTCAATACTTTAAGAGGCAAAAGATCTAGGGAGTCCAGGGACTCCAAGAGTAATTTGAAATGTGCTTTATCTGATTCTATACATAATTTGCTATTATCATGTGCACTTTTGGTAGCATTTTTGTCAACAAAAGTGAGACAAATTCAATTTACATAATTGTAATTTACCTAGAATGATGTGCGAGTTAATGCTTTTGCGTAAAGGTACCCATTGCGTCTACAATTTTGGTCACCCCTCTATTACTAAAGTTGTTCGTGGGTAAATATATTCAAAACGTCATCTCCCATTCTAGAAATCGCTAGAAGGACTGAATTTAGGCGGGGTTAACAAAGCTATAATCAACACAGGATATCAAGAGCTAGACAAAATAATTTAAAGAAATTATATTCAAACACAAACATTTTATTTAAAAAAAATACTGTCTACTTCCATAGAGTGTTCTTAAGGTGTAAAATTCAGAACTGAGGCATGGGGACCACAGAGAAGTGAGCTTTGTGCGTGTTTATGCGTGCGTGTGCAATCTAGTCAGTTCTATCAATTTAACTTTAATTTATTTTATATTAAGCATTAATATTCTAAAAATCCATTTTTTTTAAAGACCTAGGACGAAAATC